>CAJNIZ010046103.1:4473-15556 GCA_905231905.1 Symbiodinium pilosum | reverse complement strand
AAAATGAAATGGAAACTGGGATTGAATAGTGGTTATATTGGGGGTTCTATTGGGATAATGGAAAAGAAAATGGAAGCTACTATAGGGATTATAGGGGGTATATATTGTGGTTATTCCTTCTAATCCCGAAGCAGATTTCTCGCTTTGTTGTATCTACACCTTTTTTTTGTTTTGGCGGGTCCGCGGCGTGCAGTTGCAGCCTGTCCCATCCTACCTTCAAAGACATGTCACTCTCAATCTGGGGTTCTGTCATGTTCGGTAGAGGGCTTGCATTGGCCCGTACGTGAAACAAGGTCTTAAAAGCGAATTTAGGGCTAGGGTTTAGGGGCTCGTTGGCGACACGGTAACATGCACTGTACCGATCTGTAGTAGTGCGGTGACCGTGTCATTGCACAGATAGTTGTCATTCCGACAGTGCCGCTATATCCAAGGCAGTTTCAAAAGGCGCGCATGTTTTGGGTATGGCTCCACTCATTAACAGCTGGATAAGATTTATAATATATTTTCAGAGCAGTTAACATGATCCTGTTTCAGACTGTTAATACCTAAACCCTAACCTCGAAGCCCTAAACTCTAAATGGTAGCTTACATTTTCTTTTCCATTATCCTTCTATAACCCCTATGTAGTACCCTGACTACTAATGGGTGGAAATTCTCAGGTTCTACTACCTGGTCGTGGAGATCAAGGGGAGCGATAGGACAAAGGTTCCTTTCCAACACCTTCGACCTTCGGCAGTTTAACGGGGTTTAGGGTTTAGGGGTTTAGGGGTGTACTGTTGGGAGGTTTACGGGTTTGGGGCTTATCCTTATTGCACGGGCCATAAGAGTCTGCCCGCAAAGCATAAGCTGAAGACTTTGAACATGGTGGTTGCATCCAGTCAACTTCGACAGGTGAGTGCCCATGGCTCGTCGTGGAAATTACGGTCCCTTTTTTGGGGATCCTATTTTGCTACGGCCCCTTATATATAGGTTGGGTACTGCCCCCCCTCAGTAACAGTTGGAGAATAATTAAAATGTGGTTATATATAGCCCTTAATAGGACCCCTAATATAGACTGTTACTCGGGGGGGCCAGTACCCGATATATAGGGGCCCAACAGGAGATAGCAGCTTTCCATGTCTGTTCCCAGCATATTGTTGATACCCAAAATCCTGCATGACCCTAACCTGCTGCAGCACCATCTTTCCCAAGGTATAGAGGTTGAGGGTCTAGGGTTAATTAGGGTTATGCAAGGTTTTTAGCATCCACCGTAGTGCAGAGACCACAGCGCACGCGACCATAGCTGTGAGAAAGGATTCTTCAGACACCATAAATTTGTGTGTATATTTCTATATGCATATGTAGATCCAAGATATCATAATCCTTGTTATGGAGACCCCACGGAAAAGCCAACCCTCCCCAACAAATGGAAACCCTAAGCCCTCAACCCTCCAAAGCCCTAATTCAAAGCCTTTACGGGACAGCTTATCCCTCAACCAGCATGCATTTCATTGAGTCACAAGATTTCTGCGAAAATTGGATTTGGGGTTTAGGGTTGAGGATTTCGGGTTTAGGGTTCTGAAGTATGTTTATTGTATTGGCTCGCTCCCGAGCCGCTCGCTGCAGCTAGGCTAAGTGACTCCCACCCTACACCCACCCAGACTCAACTCTTCTAGATTTCAGGGTTTTCTGCCCTCTACCAAGGGGGGCTTACCCGGTCTGTGCCCTGATCGGGCATCTTCTGTGCCCGTTCACAGGAGGCATTTGGGACCCCCCCACCAGAGCGTCCGGTGAAAGACCGCTCTGGTGGGGATGACCAACTGCTCAATGCCCCTAAAGGCCCTATGCCTGCTGTAGAGCACATCGGCAGAGCGTCCCGAGCATCCCGTCAGAGCTGGAGAAAGACATACCGGCTCTGGCTCTGGCGGGGAGCTCTCGTGGGCCCTTTTGTCTTGGGAGCCCCGAACTTTTAGGCGGCCTTCAGATGCAAGGCCACTACCAGCCTACCTGACATGGTTTTATGGCCAGGACTTCAGTTCCAGGCCAAGGCTGCAGGCTTAACCCTCCAGCAGCAGCTAGCAAACCGCAACCAGGTTGCAAGGCCTCTCGCAAAGCTGAGCCGCTCCGGGCCCTGCTTGCTCGCTCTATCGGTCCTTCGCTAAGTTTAGCTTTTCCTGACCGCCAAAGCCACATCCTTCCTCGATAGGTCTTACTTATATGGGTTCAGGGCTTTAGGGGTTTTAGGGCTTAGGGTTCTGGGTTGAGGGTTCGGGGATCCCACGGAGCTTCTCGCAGTAATGGAGCCCTTCACATTAAGGACCACGCATCGAGGACCAAGTGCAAGCAGCCTGGCCTGTAAGTGGTTGTAATTTCCGAGCCCCTCAATATGCAGTCAAAGATCTAGTAGGAGTTGTTGTATACACTAGTACGCTGACAGAGTAAGAATATTTGTCATTAGGAGGAGGCTGTGGGTTGCAGAGTTGTAGGCTTTCAGTGGATCAGCTGCATTTCCAAAATCTTTGAGGGTCCCGTTTTCGGGCTCCCTAGTGTGAGGTGTAGGGTTCTGCATTAATAGCTTGCATGAAAATCGACCCCCAAAATATTTTAGTCCTTATTGTAAGGATCCCAATAAAGTACGCCTAGTTTTGGGAAATCTCCTGTTGAATCGATTGTCGCTCTCATAAAGGAGCTGAAAAACCCTGACATGAGCGCAAGGATATGACGAGTGCTGGTATACTTGGGGGTACATTACTTACATGAAGGATTTGGGGCTTGCTGTGCGTGGCAAAGGCACTTGGGGCCATACAGTCCTACCGCAAATGGAGAGGTGTCCTGTGTTGGGACGCCGGTATGAATTTGAAGAGGCTCGCAGTACTGAGCCTGGAGGCCCCCTCGACTCAAGATGCAACTGTCTGGGAGGATTCTCAACCCCTCCAGGTGCTACGCACCCTGCGGCGGCTGCTTCTCAGAGATCGAGATCTTTCAGACTCACAGAGCTGACAGTCCGCAGCAAAATTGGGTTCAAGTGTCAGGACTCGTCCCTAACTTCAAGGACCTTCGTGGGGACCCCAAAGCAGGAACCTCACGAGCATAGCAGGAATATGATAGGAATCTACTTACCAGGCTCCGCATATTCCTACTACATTCTGGGGGTTCCCATTTTGGCATATTTCAACTTTTTATGTTTCAAAAAAAGACTATCACGGGAGTTAGGGGAAAGGTACCCTCCCAGGCTTTGATCTATCAACTGTTCCTTCGTCAAAAAGGTGTGTCCCGGAATTGAAATGTGATGACAGCCTGTAACTTTGTTATTGTGCTGTTACTGACCCTATAAGATCCTCCAACACCTCCGCGTGCAAGGTTACAGTCCAGACTTCCAGGGTTGTCAGCTGCATCGTGCGCCCCAAGCCCTAGATTCGAAGACCTGACCCTGAACCCTAAACCCCAAAGAATAGCCTTGACAGGCAAGCAATTGCAGGAATTTCCCGGCCTAAACCACTCTTCCTTTAGAGTTTGCAAAAGGGGTCAGAGTTCGGGGTTCGGGCTTTTAGCCCTGATCCCGAAACCTCATTCACATCTATAACCTCTCAAGAGACCCGCTATATGCCAGGGGGGTGCAGGAACTCAGGGCCAAGGTTTTCTGCAGAAGTCAGAAGAGGCAGTCTTCTGAGGTTCCTGGCTGGCGTCTGTATGCATGCAACTGGGCACATGGGGTGTCCAAATTATTTGATTTTAAGAGTCCGGAAACAAAGTTCTGTTTCATCACGCAATTCTTGGTGTATATTAGCTTAGCCCTGTTTTGCTTGGCCCTGTTTTTGGAAGCTCCCATGTTCCTTTGCCCCAAAACTAACGAAAATCTACGTTCGACTTAGGCTTCAACGGGGCGATGACCTGACACCTCATCGAACCCTAACCCGCAAACTATCAGGTTCCTGTGTGTAGGGTTCCCTGAAAGCATTTCTAAGATTGCTGTTGGATGGCGAGGTCCAATTTTCCCGTTTTGTGATGCAACTGATTCTCCACTCCTCCTGTTTTTCACGCCCCCAAACCTCTCCACATGTACCTTAGGAGGACCCCCACCCTGTAATAGTGGTATAATAGGAATATAGGAGGACCCTAATATAACCCCTATTANNGTGGGGGGTCCACCTAACATATACCGCACCGGCTATTCTGATTCGAGTTGCCAGGCGCGGGTTGAGTTTGGCTCCTCGGCTGTATCCCTTGCTTGTTTGCCGGCTGTTGTCAGGTAACACGGCTTCGGATTCAGGATGTAGATGCCACCAAAGAAGGTGGTGATTCATGGGGACCCCCAAACTCTGGAAGACACACTGGGTATGATCTTGTGTTCGTGCTTGGTAGTGTCCTTTTGCGACCTCAAACCCGCACGTGATGCAACTGTGATGGTTATGCGCTGCTTTCACTACTTGCGGTTGGTGAGACGAAGTTCTTTAGAATGAAAATTAATATGAGCCATAATCTAAACTCCTAGTATCCCCCTTAATAAGCCCTATAGTAGTCCCTTAAATAATCCCCTATAACCCCCCATTAAGGAGTTTAGACTGTAGCTCATATCATGTTAGCGTCTGGTGGCTTGTTTGTAGGGCTCGTTCGGGTGCGTTCTGGTGGTTGTTCTCAAGGTGCCAACTTCTGCGTCACGCAATAGGACTTTCGTTCGCAGTACTGTTTGCGAGGCATGTATATGCTGTTGATGGCCCTAGGTACCATGCACTGGGCAATGGTGATGTATGCAGGAAATAGTACCAAAATTGTCTCAAATTGGGAATCGAGATCATTCTAAATTACACTGAGTACAGGGTCGCACTTGCAGGTTTGCCCACTCCCTTGATGGCACGGCATGTGGTTTTTTGTTGACTGAGAGTTTCTGAATATGGTCGGTAATATCAGGGCTATATTGGGGTTATTCTGGGATAATGGAAAATGGAAACTACTGTTTAGGGTTGAGGGTTCAGGGGTCCTTGAAGGGCCCCCCAGAACCCTTGCAACCCATATACATTTGCCTTCTCCAAGGGCCCCTTGATTTCAGCAACCCCCACATCCCAGCGCCCATCTGGATGGTCCTAGATGTCCGGACAGCTTGCTTCAACTTGTTGATGAAGACTAGATGTTTTGTGGGTTGTGGTTTCAGAAATGTTTCTCGTGGCGTAGCTTGTGTATCTCTAGTGTGGCAAATAGTCTTCCATCAGTATCTCTTATGGCTGGACATGGGCCTTCCCAAAAACCACCTCTTGTATTCACCGTTTAAAAATTTCAAGAAATACAACCACCAGGATGGCAACTCCCAGAAGGTGGCCAGACTGTTTTGTGGAAATTCCCGTATGCCTAAGTTCAAGGTTCCAAGGCTGTAGCCCTAAGGTCGCACCCTAGTGCAGTCACCTAGGTTCCTTACACGCTATGTTATTTTTCCTTACAGCATAACCCAAGGAACTAGTGAACATAGGAGTTTCATGATAAGGAGATTACAGAAAAGGGGTTCTTGTACCAGGGGCACGAAAGTAATGATAAGTGGGTTACGGGTCAACGGCAGTGAGGCCTAGGTCGATAGTCATGCTACGATGGTATGTGCCGGCGTTTTTCCGAGAGAAAAAACATATCTAAAACTCGAAGGCCCCTACACTCCACTTGCTATCCCCACCAGGGGTTGTGAGGTTGCATGCAGACGCCTGCAGAATTGCCAACGTTATAGAATACCTTATTAGATACGTCCCAAGATGAGACCGGTATTTATAGCTAGCCCCCAGTGCACCCTAAACCGCTTGTGACCATGCGGGCCCCCTCATCCCCAAGCCCTCTTAAAATCTGAGCCCTAAAGCCAAAGCCCAAAAACCTAAATACCAAACTCTTAGATCCTAAGCCCTGAACCCTAAGCCCTAAACACTAAACCCTAGGCCCTAAACCCTTAACCCTAAGCCCTAAACTCTAAACCCCAAGCCCTAAGCCCTGCATCTCTGCGGGCCAGATGCCACATGGCCGCTGGTGGACCTCGCAGGCCATGGTGGCATGAGCTTTTTCTGAAGATCGAAGGGCAGAGGTATGGACCCCTTGGCCTCTTGCGAGAATTCTAGGGGCCCTTAAGGGTGTATATGTATATATATATATAAGGTGCATAGTAGGTATATGAGGACCTCAGGGTTAAGGGCCCATACTACGGTAGGGGCCCCTGGTTTCAACATTGATTAAAGAAGATCTTGGGTCTTTTTTTGCGGGATATGCCCATATTCGTGCATGCATGCGTGCGCATGATAGTTTCCCTAGTGGGGGAACCCTAATATAGACGCCAACATGCCATAATCTTTGCTAAGCTTATTACGGGGACCCCAAAATGGTGCCCTTAAATCTAGGAGACACCCGTATATACACATACATAGCTGCACGTCTGGACGGATGTATGGATGCATGGGTGCAGTTCTGTGGAATGTGCATACATTTGCAGACCCACAGGCCCAACGTCTTGAAAGCAAATGGTAGCTTCATAAATCTTCAGTGTTTTTTTTGATATCGTAATGACGAGAGCGACAGCAACCTCCCCTCATAATTCCTATCAATCTTAAGCCTTCATCAGCTCTAGCCAGAGAGCCTTCCAGACCAATTTAATCGCACGATAGCAACCAGGTTCAACGTGGGTGAGTTGGAGTTTGCTCGCGCTGTCCGGGAACTTGGTTGCTGTTTGTCATGGTTTCTCGCCTGCGCCCTTCGGGGACCCTTGTGCAAGAAACATACTTTGAATACTTCAGTTTTCAATTCTCAACTTAGCGGCTAGGCTCGCATTCTTCAGGCTTATGTTGGAGGGTGCGTTCATGCCTGTCCTTGGAGGGTGCGTTCATGCCTGTCCCAGGCAGTCAGCGCACCCGAGTTGCGATTCTAAGGTCTCTCCTTACGAGGTGGAATTCACCATCATGCATGAGGCACGCGGGACTCGCCACATCATGTCCGAACCCCAGCGTGCAACGACTTGAGCTTCAGGGTGGTTATAACCTACTTGCAACTGTACTTATAATACCCCAAATGTAAGCCCCCCCGAGTCCCCTAACATGGTTCTGACTAGAGTACAATTACCCTGAAGCTGCAAGTAAAGGCGTGAGCTCAGACGCCGTCCAGCTGAGCGTCAGGGATCGGGCAGTCCACTCGGGGGGTTCAACCCTAAACCGCGGGGCAGAACTCGAGTTTTTAGTCATTAACCTACCCTTGACATTGCACACAAACTCTGACCCCCCGCCCGCCCCGGTTTGTTTCTGGCAGTGTGTCCCTATCCTCAAACTGGTCACCCCGGGAAACCATGCTAGAACCTTCATGGAAGAAGCCCATTGGTGGCAATAGATTAGAATTTAGGGTTCAGGGTCGGGCTGAGGGTTTAGGGTACCATAGATGTGACTTGGGACTTCCAAAGAAGGGTTTAGGGATAGTCTACCCATTTTGGCAGAGTCTGAGAAGGGACCTAGACCCGCGTGGTCCCAGGCGATTCTGTTAGAAACTATCTCGGATCTTCTTGCAGCACGCTTGCTAAACTCAGCTAACATGAGCACCAGTTGAGCCCTAGCCCGGCACTGACATTGCCTCATCCTTCAAGCCAAAAACTGCGAAAGGGAAAGAAACATATGTTTCGCCGGAGGCGCTTCATTGCAAAAGAAGGGGCCAGTGCATCCAGAAATGAATGATCCAAGAGCTAGAAGCACGTCTCCCAAGATAGGCCTCACAACATCCTACAATCCTTTTCTCATCACTGCATGTCAATGTCCCTACCTGACGGGTCGAGGTGCCTTGTACGCATAATTACAAAGCCCCGTACAGGCCGAAGAAGAACCGAAGTCATTTATTTCCATCAGTACCTACTAAGTCCCCCTGTGGCCCCCAGGTATCCCTTTTTTCACAAGGTAACACCCGCTACGGATGATGTTGAAAAGCCTGCATGACTCCTAGCACCCTAAATCCTGGCATACCACGGTCATACTATATGATCTAAGTTTCCATTCGATTTTCATTTTTGTATTCCATTTGATATTCCTGTCCCGGTTATTTGGCACCTAAATCCTTGTGTATCCCTGTGTAACCCTATATCCCCTTTAAAAGCTAAACCCTAAACCCTCAACACTTATAACGTGGGAACAGCAGAAAGTACTCAGGCCGGGTCTTTTTGGCGAACAGTCCTCACTTGGCTTTCCGTGCCACGTGACGCCCGGGCCTTAGGTCAAGGTTTAGGGTGTAGGCAAGTTTTTTTCCTGGTTACAGCAATAGCAATGTCAATTATCTTGCGAGGTACGTAGGCTGTACTTTGCTGGTTGCCAGTAGTGAATTCAGGAGTGCGAAAGAGAGTGGTCCTGCTGACGGCCAGCAATTTGTCTGCTCCAAAACAATAAACACCCTTCCAAAAAATCTTCCAAAATCGAGCCCTGTTATACAAGGACTGTTTTGCCAGGGGTGTTTATGATTACGGTCGGTCAAGTTGCAGGGATCCTTGAAAAAAGGCATCCTGGATGCGAGGATTTAGGGTTCGAGGTAAAGGGACCCTCGAGTGTATTCAGAGATAATTCGTATGAGCTATTATAGTCTAAACACCTTAAAGGAGGTTATATAGGGGACTACTATAGGGGTATATTAAGGGGGATACTAGGGGTTTAGATTAGAGCTCATATGATGATCATAAGGTTAAGCTGGAAGTTCCCTGAAAACAGATTTGAATTTCTGTTTCTTCTCATCCTAAGAGCCATTCTGCCAAAGCTCCAGGGGAAAGTAGAGTATGGGCTTATACTAGCAGCCCCTACAACTTTGTAGGCTTGGTAATGCAGGATCTTCACCAAGGTTTGAGCCCGGCCATGTGCAATTTAAACCTTAAACCCTGCACCCTAACCCTAAACCCTCAATTCGAAACCCTAATCTCTAATCCATACACTTTTAACATCCTTTAACCCTAACCTCTAAACCCTAATCCTTAAACCCTAAACTGCGATTTTCGCGTGTATTCGGTCCTCCGAGACTGGTGCTTAAGCCTTGGCGAGGTCTATTATTGGGTGCAGAGTTCTCAGCTTGTTACAATTTTGGTTTTAGGGTTATTGGTTTTGGGAGATTCTTGTTAGTATGTGGGTGCTGTCCCCAGTAACATTTCATAACGGGGGTAATATGAAGGGCTATCTAGAATTATATTATTGTACTTATCCAGCTGCTACTGGAGTGGGGGCAGTACCCAAGTTAGTATATTTCCTGCAGTAGAAGTCCTCCGGTAGAACCTGTCCATTTTGTCTTGGACACAAGAGCGCAGAGGATACAAGGGGGGCTGGCTCTATGTGTTTTAATTGGTAACTGCAGTATGTGCGCAGTGGTATCTAGCAGCTGTCACGACACTGAAGGCCCAAGAAGTTGGAATATTGAACTTGGATGGCCAATGCAAATTTCCCCTCTTCCTGGATGTTGGGGCCGGGGCATGCTAATGTTCCATTCTACTGTACGTCGTGCTACCAATGAGACAATGCCTGTTGAGGCTCAACTGTGCAAGAGCCAACGTTGCTCGCAGTACCATGATATAGTAGTTTCCATTTTCTTTTCCGTTATCCCCATATATCCCCTATATAACGCCTAAATAACCATAGTTTCCATTCCCTGTTCCATCCGAGGACCCTCATTCCGCTGTTTGGGGGCTCCTAGGTTCCATGTCAACAGGTGCCATTTGCAGGCTTTCAGGCCCTCAACCCAACTGCCTACACAAACCCCCCAACGGGTGACGGGTGGCTACTGTGGAAGTTTTTCGGGGTTTAATCATTTCGGTTTTTTGTGACTTGCTCGTGATGAGCAGCATGTCTGTTGGACATCTGTTTGCCGTATATGCGTAACCGCTGGGCGGGAGGGAAAAAACAACGGCAGACTGTACGTTAAGGAAATGTCTTTAATCCGTGTTCTCCATGATACTCCTCGGATGTCAAAGAGAAGCGGTTTAGATCTCCAGAATTCCCTAGAGATCTTTGGGGTCCTTGCGGGTCCTGGCTTAAAGTCAAAGCCTCAAGAAGTCCTTTAATTAGGGTTCAGGGTTCCCAGGAAAAAATCCCAGGCCCCTGAGCGAGAATCGGGAAAGCCCCTCAAATCAGTTCCGGATCTACAGACGCTTGACGCTGCTAAGGGACCCATCAAGGCTGGCAAAGGACCACTTCGCTTGCGCCGACCTTATACAATGTTGAAATCCCGGTTGAACGAATGTGAGAAAGATTTGGATTTTGGAGGCTTGCAGCAAGGAAGTTCGGATTGTCAAGGTTATTCTTGCAAACGTGGGACCGCCTTGGGGTGCCTTACTTGGCAGTTTACCTGATTGCTCTTGTAGGCAGATGCTTGAAAGCCGACATGAATTGCTTTGGGAGTTTCTCGGAACAACCCAAACAGAATCCTTGAGGAAAATTCCGCTAACCCCCCTCAAATTCCAGGTATCCCGAGTGCCCGGATTTCGGGTTCGGGTTTAAGATGCTGCCAGACTTGGATTTCCAGCATTCTTGTCAGCCCCAAATGCAAAGCCTACTGTGGCTAGTCGTTTGAGTCTGGCAGAAAATGCGGGCTTACAATGTTACCCCCCAAGAGTACCCCCCGCAGATTCAGAGTATTTCAGAATCCAATTAGGCCTTATCAAGCCCCGTATAGTCCTTGTTAGCTTCTTCAACCCTGGTATTGGGAAGGATAGTATGCTAACCCCTTGATTCTAAGAGGATTGACTGTAAACAACCTTCCTAACTATCTGGGTGTTTACGTAACTTCTTTAGATTAAATGTCTAACCTAAACCCTAGCCCCTAATACCCTGAATCCTGATCCCCCGCCAGAGTTTCAGGCGCTGCAGCATTAGGGGTCCGCAGGATGCAGTTTCAGAAGCGTTTAATTAACGTAGGAAGGATTCCTACTAAGATAGTTCAATCTATGATTATGTCTGAGATTGCTACTTTCTTCTGATTGCCTATGTCGTCAGTATGACTAAGAGCAGTGTAGAAGTAGGAGTAGTAGTAGGAGTAGTAGTAGCCATCGGGTGACTTTTCCGTCCAGCGAAACGCACGTTTTTTCAGGCTTACATTTGTTGGCTTTCCGTTCGTGTTGAAGAGCATACGGTGACCAGAGCAT
>CAJNIZ010046102.1:16512-41696 GCA_905231905.1 Symbiodinium pilosum | reverse complement strand
GTAAGACACATACTGAGGGGACTACAGGCGATCCTAAACTCTATACGCCACTATATGGAAGTTTCCCTAAATTACTGTTCCCAAAATGGGGGAAATTTATATAGGGCCCCGTATTATAATAGGAACCCAAATATAGGACCCCGTATTGACAGTAATTTAGGACAATCACCATATACACTTCAACATCCAGGGGTTATATGGGACTTCCGCAGGGAATGTGTAAGGAGATGTAGGGCTTAGAGATCATTGAGAATCAAATGCGAATGCAAACAGGACGTGACATGTCTTACAAGGGCTTCATAAGTAGAATCACCCATGGTATGGTTCTAGATTCCTTGTAAAACTACAGTATAGAGTAACTACGATTAGACCTCAAAAGAATATTCGGCCCCTATGTTTCAATTGATAACCCCCATATACCTGTATAAGCCCAAGTTCAATCATACTACCATATGCCAGGTTCCATGACTGCACGAGAAGGCTCCCAAATTTTCAGAAACCACCGCATTATTCAGGGCTGAGGGTTTAGGGTCTGGAATGGGGCAACGGATCCTGATAGTGGTCCCTCTATCATCCCCTGTATTCACTCATCCCTCAATTCCCTAAACTAATCCTAAACCCTAGCTGACACAGTACTTTCCATTTTCTGCTTCATTACCATGCCATACAATCTCTACATAATCTCGAGCAGAATCATAGGGGATCTAGTTTATAAATCGCTCTAGGGGCTTGGGCCAGGGTCCCTGCAAATCCCTATACCCAAAGCCGTGTCAACGAGTCGCTGGGTCCTGAAAGGCCTGCTTCAACCGCTCGTCGAGATTCGACAGCTGCTGCTGCTGAGCCTGCAGCATCCCAGGGCAACGAGACGAGAGCCTGAAGCCCTGTTCTTTGCAGGTACCGGAACGGCGCTGTAAGATGTGTGTAGCGCGGCAGACCAGGCTAAAAACTCTGAACAGCGCGTTTATGCGTGTGAAAGAACTGTTGATGGAGTATTGTGCTTGCAAACAAAGAGCGAGCCCCTGTTTTCTACAGGGCTGAGGATGCAGGCCCGCAACTTGCGGGAGCCAATGCTTCACCATCGCGAGACAGCTGGTCTCTGCACTTTTGTATTTGCTTGCAAGCTCGAACAATCTTGTTGCTGCGTTGTGCTCGGTACTAGAGAGTTCATCACAAGAAGGACCCTAAGCCACAGAGTTTGCGTAAATCGACACCTCAGTTCACTGCCTAAGACGCAAACAGCCACCAAATACGAACTCCTATCCAGTGATGGCGAACAGAAGCAGAGCAACAGCTGTTCCATTTGAAAGGTTCTAGAATTCCAATGTAACTACAGTTTGTATAGAATATTCTTGGATACTTCATCCCCTCCCTCGATGGATTTTGCGGCTTCCAGGGAGGTTCTGGAGTCAGAGCTAGTGAAATGACCGAGGCGGCATTGGTTTTGCTGGTGGTGACTAGGAACTCAACCGATTGTAACATAGCGTCATTCCTGGTCATTATTTAGGGCCTGCTATAGGGCTGCATTCCTCCATTCCCTACCAACCATATGGTGCTTGCAAGAATATCCCGAGCCTGTATGCGACTTTCGTCTCCCTTGCGCGATTCCTGTGACAGGTTTGGGCTACTTGTTCAGGTGTTTGAGGACTCAGGATTTCGGAGTTTAGTGTGTTCGGACTAAGGTCACAGTACACACGGATTTAAGGATTTAGGGGGTCAAAATCGGTTCAAGGTTTGGGTCTGGGGTTGCCGCTCACCGCTGGCATCACCTTCAGCACAGGTCTTGGTCATGCTTAGGACGACAGTTGCTACTGTTAAACTGATTTGGATTTTGAAGCGATTTGGTGTATGCATGGCCCCCATGGTAAGACAAAGCTGCGTCTCGCCATGCAGAATAAAACCAGCGAAGCCAGTCCCCAGCCAACAGTGATACACAAGGTCTATAGTTCCGGCCAAACGAATACAGAAAGCAAGAAAGCTCATTGCTCTTTGAAGGAAGGTTTTGCAGAGATCCTTTCAGTTTGGGAAATACGTTCAGGATCTATCTGAACTGCAGTGGAAACCTCTCGGGCAACTCAGTCTCTTCCAACGAAATCCAAATTCTTTATGCCTGGTAGTTCTGACCAACAATTGCTGCTGGATATGATCGTTTGTCAAAATTGTTGCATCGTTTCAGGTCCCCCAAACAGGAACCGTGGCTTTGATAAACACAACCCCCCCAAATGTGGCCCGCTTGGTACCTAGCCGAAGAGCGCTGCAAACGAATCTGTGCACCGCGAATGTTGCTCTTCAG
Source organism: Symbiodinium pilosum (assembly GCA_905231905.1). Classification (NCBI taxonomy): domain Eukaryota; class Dinophyceae; order Suessiales; family Symbiodiniaceae; genus Symbiodinium; species Symbiodinium pilosum. The sequence continues at coordinate 39,406 of CAJNIZ010046102.1, read as the reverse complement.
CGGGGATAGATGGGGATTCTTCTTGGCATCTATTCAGGCATATACGCACAAGATAAAGCAATTAAAAACCTGAACAACCACAGTCAGTGTGCTTACAATCCGCACGTAATCCCAGTCAAACGCCTCCATGATCCCCACCTGCGCGGCAAATGCTTTTCTCCACGCTTCTTTTAGAAATTCATGAGGATATCTTGACAACAGTAGATTTTTGCTCCTGTTGGGAATCCGCTCTTCTGTCAGATTCCACCGCAACAGTCCCTTTCCAGAACTTGAGCCATATTGTAAATCTCTTCCCCATAACAAACACCAAGCCGTTAACTTCGGATACTGCACCCTACTACTTGGATTAGATTTCTGGGGTGAACGTTTGAGCCATTGATGTGACCCTTGTGATAGACTGCTACTGGGTGGGGCCTGTATCCAATTAATACCTGACACCTAAACCCATAGTCCCTCCGAAAAAATGAGCCTGGATCCGCTCTCGCAAAGAGTTGATCTCCTGGCGCAGGCAAACACTTGACAGGCATGTTCCGCAACATTAGTGTATCCATGAAGGACTATAGAGTATTACTTGATAGCTTTATTACGAAACCCCATGGTATCCTTTAAGGACCATCGGATATTGCCTGGTCATAACTTGGGCTTTTCTCTTCCCAGGGAAAGCATCTGCCAACCAATTCCTTATTGGGAGGGTTCCGGGCGTGTGTGGCTCCTTGTTTGGGCGCCTCAAGGGATTCTATAGGGTCCCTTTCTTGGGCATGCCATGGGAGTCCTTCGGGAGTTTAGATGTCAGTTTCCCTAAATAGGGGACCCCAATATAGACCCTAAAATACTATAGTTCTCATTCTGGGCACCTAATTTTGGGAAACCCCTGAATGATGATGCAGAATATGCGGGATGGTAGCTGCAGAGAGCAACAAAGCTAAAATGAGACTGACATTGATTACCATTCTTCTTATCATTGCTGCTGTTCTATTTCGGTATGAAAAATCCGACGACGACAACAACAACAACAACTACCACTACTACCACCACTACTACTACTACTACTACTACTATTACTACTACTGCTACTACTACTACTACTGCTACTGCTACTGCTACTGCTACTGCTACTGCTACTGCTACTAATGTCTATGCTACTACCGCTACTTTAAGATACATGCGTGGCAGCAAAAAATACGCCCACATCATTTAAGTTGCCATAACTGCACCCATAACAGCTTGTTCAGCGTTCTCGCCTGTTTCTCCTCAGGAACCACATGAACATCTATCTTCAGAGTGCGGATTCTTGTCAAGACAAGGGGGGAGGAGGGGACCCATGCCTCCTTCAGAGGACACAACTCTGCGTGGAAGCCGCCTTAGCAGGACCGCATAGATTCAGTGGCGGCAGTACTAGCTGCAGTAGCAGTGGTGTCATTAATGACTTTTCAATACTGTTTGTGACAGTGGTGGCGGTGATGGTGGCCTGGTGGTGGTGGCGGTGGCAGTTGTGGCGGCGGCGGTGGTGTCGGTGTCAGTAGGAGCAAGAGTAATAGGAGGTTGTACTGTTATGATGGCTTGGTCGTAACTCAGAGGCTACTCACCACTACAAGGTTGCTGCTTCCAGTTGAAAGCGGGATCTTATTACTGTAGGTGGGGAGCAGGAGGCAATTCGTATGCAGTTGCGTCTTTTGTCATTCAGTGGCTGAGCCTGTGCATGTGAGGGATGCTGAGGGGCTACGACAAGACACACGACATGTAAGCGCAGGGGCGAACCATTGACCTGCCTTGGAAAGAGAAACTGCCATCTCATTTGAACCCCATACCCAAAGCCCCACGAACAATCAAAGGATCCGGCGCTTCGCCATCATCAGCCTGTCATGTGAGTGTAGGGACCCTCCAATGCACTGACAGCCATGAAAATACTACGAGTGAAAAGCAATGACACGTTGAAGTATACAAGTGCTCTAGATTCTCTAGGTTTCATATCCGCCGCTACTGAGGTACCAACCTCACCGAATCATTATCAAGGTCCTTGCTTCTACACCCCTCATAGTGTTCTGTTCCTTGGCCATCCTTCTCGCACAGCCGAGAGGGCAGCCTATTCCTGCCCTCAAGGTCCCGCACTGCTTCGGAATCTGTGGATGAGCTCGGATGTAGAGAGTCTAGTGACACGTTCTGGATCCCTGGCACCGCCTGCGCTATGCGCTTTCTCATAGAACTACGAAAACCGAGTTTTTTCCTAGGAGCCGAGAGAGACTGAGCTGGGATTGCAGCGAGTAGAGTAGAGTCTCCGTTCTGATGCATTTGCCAAGGCTTTGGGAATGGATTGTCGTATTTGGGGGTACAATACTGAAAAATCAATGTTTCGAACCATGCAAACGAAACTTTGGGTAAAGGGCACACCCCAAGGCTACACAAACATTTTATTTGCATCCAGGCCTCTGCAGATTGCTGCGCACAGGCAACCTTCTAGAAACCCTTGCTGTGCCCAATACAGCGAAGCACATCTTGGCTATGGTGACTCGGGGCGTCCTGAAATTTTCCACAACACGAAGAAGTAAATGCACAATTATATTTGGACTGGTTCCAGGGCAGACTCATGTCATTCGCAATGGCACATTCTGGAATCAGGTGACGCTGCGGCCCTATAGTCCACCTTAAGTAGATAGAATATGGAATTGCCCAATGTCGTAACAAGAGCCCCATATACCCCACATTCTATCTACTGAAGGGGCCCCCGAACCCTAAACCCTAAATAGCAGTTTCCATGTCATTTTCCATTGTTACCATATATGGTGGTTTTCCAAAATAAGGTGACCCCAATATAGTCCCCAAAATACTATAGTCCTTATTACAGGGACCCCCCAAACATGGTACTCCTATTTTGAGAAACCCGCATATATGCACTGAAAGTGGACTATACGACCCCAATCTTACCCATATATATATATATACCCCCTATTAAATTACAGTAGTTTCCATTTTCTTTTCAAGTGTCCCTATATAACCTCCATATAATCCTTATATCCAATCCTAACCTAAACCCTAAAACCTATATAACCCCTATCTAACCCCCAGATCCTTGTAAATGGGAACTATAGTCAGCGAGTCCTAAGACCGACGTCCACACGCATCTGGATGACGGGAACGTTGTTTACAGGCAGAGGCTTCTGCAAGGTTTAGGGTGTAGGGTTTTGGGGTCCTGAATCCCAGCTATTTTCATTCCACTTCTGGCTGGTGATTAGCAGGTGCACCATCTCAATGACTACGCTTCTGCCAAGCGTTCATTCCTTAAGCTCTCATTTCATTGCACATGAGATGCCCTATCTTGGACAGGAGTGTTCTGAAACATGGGGGACTATCGGGCATGAGTTGAGGACGACTTGAGTGTTTTCTTACTTGGTCATTACTCCGAACCCTAAACCTTCACTACTCTTAGTCCGACACTCCCTTCAACCCAGATCTAAATTGCGCTATGCTCTAAGCCCCAGAGAGTCCTTGTTTTACCCTCCCAAACTTAGCTGGAATTCGCCTAGGCTCCCTTAAACAAGGAAACCTAAACCCTAAACCCTGTCCTTCTAGGTTCCATGTTTGGTAAGGGGTCGAAAGCTTTGGCCCCTACATTACTCAAAAGCCCAAACCCTTTCTGAACCCTGAACCCTTAATGTAGACCTGTGTGGAATATACGCCCTCCCCTTAATTAGGATTATAATAGTTATCCTACCATTAAGGCGCTTAAAAGGAAGGGCTTATTACGGGTCTACATTAGCCTTAATTAGCCTTAAACCCGTGAAGTCCGGTCGGCAGGTGCCTGGCTGCCAGCTCCCCAACCTCCTTTTTGAGGTGTTCCAGCCTCAGCTTACCGGTGGGTTTGGGATGTACAAGGTTTCTTAAGCGGGATTGGCGGAGTGAACACCTAAAACGATCCCTAGAATTTATGTACATCCACAGATAGATAGATATCTATGTAGATGGATTCCGACTCTTCCTAGGGAGTGTATTCTAAGGAGGGACAAACTCTTCATGGAAAGTTGGAGACATCCTAGTGTGAATCGACCCGTCACTAGGATCGTGCCTCCAAATCCAAACTGCCCCATCCCCATGACTGACACTGTTAAAATCTTGTAGACGAAGTCAGATTGCAAGAGTGAGTAGATCCTGATCCTTGTGACTGTTGGCTCTTTTGTGATGTGAGAAAACCAAGTGTATAACCAGGCAATATTCTATAATCCCTTATAACTTATAAGTACTAGCCTAGATAACACTGAAAAGGAGAATGTACATACGCTCGACCACTTGGCTGTGTCGATCGCCGTAGCAAGCATGCAAGCTAGAAGCAGCTATCGCCCATGTTGCAGGGAGATGCTTGTCCACCATGGGGGCCTGAATAACAACCAATACCATCTTTGCGTCTAGTTGAAATACCGTTTACCATACTTCCAGAACCGTGGACCAGATGACACAGCTTTTGAGTATCTGCAATCCGCGAATGTTCTCAAGACCCCTTTCCTAAACCTGGAACCTTTAAGCGCTAGACGTTATACACCGAAGCTGCAGATCTTAAACTCCCAACTTCAAGTGCAGATACACATGCCGTTGATCCCAGGCCGTGTGACCGACTATGAAGACAGCCACTATCACCTTTGCTGAAGTGCCTTGCGTTTGTGATGGATCACTACAAGCTCTTTTGCCGTCACCCACTTCAACAGCCATGTCAAAAGCAGCAGCTGCAGAGAAGCAGCATCAGTAGTTCAAGCAGCAGCAACAACAGCTACAGCACCTTAAGACCGCGCCCAGCCACCCAAACCTTCATGACTTCTGTCCCACCATTTCATGGCTACCCTTGTTGGAAATCATATGGGGTTTTCCAAATTTTCGGTCTTCCTTATATTACCTCCATATATACACATTACTATAGCGACCCCCCAAGATGGGGACCCCATTTTCGTGGAAACCTTAAGCCTTCAATGTTACAACCTCAATTAGTCTAAGGGAACTCCCTAGGCCTTGGAAACCCACGTCTTCTTACGGGTGTGTGAGACGAGGGGATCCCCATAGCTCTCCCTACCGAATTTTCAGAATCATTCAGCTTTTGTTTCCCAATTGTCCCTCAGCCTAAACTCGTTTATGCATCAGCCTGGGCTTGCACACACTCAACTCTGAACCATAGTAGTCCCCTATATAACCCCCCCTTTAAGGAGCTGAGACTATAGCTCCCAAACTTCAAACCCTACAGTCCCCAAACCCTAAACCCTACATAACCCCTAAACCCTTAAACCCTACACCCTTAGCCCTGAAACCATATCCTCTGCGCCACTCCGCCTTAAGCCAAGGTTAGTTACAACATTTTCAGGGTTATTTACCATAATTGCAATTCCCAATTTAGGGCCATTTTCGCACTACTCCTTACGTAAACCACCATGTAGGGTGAGGTCGGGTGAGGTCGCTTTAAATTGCCCAATTAATACGGAATAAGCGAAAATAATCCATATAACATATCTATGTATACATATATATAATATTCATAAACCCCCTCCCCTTAACAAGGATTATAATTGGGATCCTAACATTAGCCACTCCGCCTTTTCAACACCGGTGAGACCCCAGCCGTGCAGCCCGGCTCTGTTGCAGGCGCCGCTGGAGGTCTGAGACCCGCACTGACCTGAGGCACTTTGCCAATGGTTTTTCTGGATGCTTGCCCTAAACCCTAAACCCTAAATCCTAAACCCTAGACCCCAAGCCCTACATCCTTTTTAGTTATGTGAAGCCAGATTTGTTTCAATTTTTGTGCATGTTTTTTGGGCTGTGCTGATGCCTGAATGTTCTTGTGTCCATCTTGCTTCAATTGTAGGGCTTAGGTTGCTGTGAGGTTGAGGGTTTAGGTTTTCGCTTGCAGGAAGTAGATGATGTGGAGGTCAGAAGAGTTGTGCAAGATTGTACACATCTGACCATGGCTAGGAGCAAGTGGAGGTTGCTTGGAGGGTCAGGGGGACGTAGTAAGTAAGTAGGTTTATAAGCGGGATAACTAGGGTTACCATATGGGTTAGAGGATTTAGCAACCTCCTTACCAAGTGGCCTTGACCCCAAACCCTATACCCTAAACCCTCAACCCTATACCCTAAACCCTGTACTTAAATCCCCCTGACCCTCCAAGTTCGGGGCGACAATGGGACATGGTTTTGTTCTGAGTACCACAGGCATTGGCAACGTGTCCTGACTTGAGCTGGCCATGCTGATTGCATTTTCTGGGATGCTGTTAAGGAACTCAATTTAACTTACCATATGCGGGAACCCTATCATTTACTAAATAAATAAATATATATATATACACCCATTCCGCATGCAAAGAAAGTGCTCTGGATCTTTAAGAAAAGGAGGGTCAGTTCAATGACAGAAACTGGGGGGCTGTTAAGGAACTTAAATTAAGTTACCATAATGGGTGTGTGTATAAATATAATAAATAGTGAGGTTTCCCCAATATAATAACTTGAATGAACTTCTTTAACAGCAACCCAGAAGAAGAAGCTCTAAAAACTACAGCCAAGACAACTGATAGGATATGCCTACCTGAAACATAGCGTCTAGGAGTCTCGGAACGTTACAGCCAGCATGGCTGAGATCATGAATACCATGGGCACAGCACATGTTTTGAACACACTAGCATGCACTCCCAACTTTCGCCACTGTAGTAGTGATGGAGATACTTCAGACAACATGCGGAAATCCAACGTCCAGACTTGAAGAATACTACATCCTAATTGTTCTGACACTTGGATATGCTTTCGCGAGGGCAAAAAAAGACATTCCCTCTCGGACAAGCAAGAAGACCGTGCAAAAACGTACTCTGGTACGGGACAAAACGTGGATGTTTCCGACTGTGCTGCGCGAATATTTTCCACAGCAAGAGAATTACGAAAACACCTCCGAGCTTAACTACATGTCAGCTGCTTTGAACATAACTGCACCACGCCTACTGCCACTACTACTGCTGCTCTTGCTACATCTTTCCCAGCACGGCGATGACTACAGTTGGCGTGATGAGGACCATGACCATGTTTATTGCCATTCGGATCCGTTTTTGTACTAGTCGCGCCGGCATTCTGGAATGACTTGGGAATTTTGGTCGTTGAGCCACGTAAGGTCATGTTCTTCTCATAAATTCCTAGAAGCAACAAAGAGGATGTGATTTTATCCTATATCCGGGACAATAGGATCCCACCTATCCCTTGGCCAAGGGCCAGGCAATTCTGAGAAGCGTTGGCCGTAGCCCGTGCTTGGTGACGACATGGCGGCAGAGGCAGATGGTGATTGCTCAAGATGCTACTTTCGCGGTTGCCAAGCATGATTTTGGCACACAGTTAACATAAGGCGGTATCCTAGTAGGGAGCCCAAAACGGACCATCATTTTGCTCAAAATGCTGTTGCTTCTTCTTCATCTTCTTCTTATTCTGGTTCTTACTGGAATGACCTGTCGCAGCTGTAAACATGTTACCAGTTGTATGAATAGAGTGCTTCTTGCATACTAGCATGATCACAAGTACTGTGCAACCATGCTGAGGGTGACAGAAAATTCCACAGCAGTGGTGAATCAGATTAGACCACTTGCTGGGAGACTTCTGAAATTGCTATACACATCTCAGGAATTCTAACATTACAGCCGGTGATGTCTATGACTGTGGTAGCTGTCAGCATCATTGCTGGTCTGTGCTTCAAATTGCTGGCTTCCTTGGATTTCCCAAAGCAATCCAATGATCAGAAGCGGCCAACACAGCACTCATGTTTCGGTACTGGTTGCCATGCTGCATGTGCCTCAGAGACAAGCCCTTCACCAAGGCTCATCTTTGCTGTTTAGCCTCTTAGGCAGTTACAACCAGGTCAGAAAGCCACACCCCCAACTCGAATCTACAAACTCCCTGGTGCTTGGGCATGGGGAAATTTGTTCCAAGGAGGATTATAGAGGCTTGTGAAAAACCACTGTAGGGATCCATTCCCTCATCCCTTACAAGCACAAGGTACTTTAGCCAACAGGGCTGGGAGGGTCAGGTGGACTTAGTAAGTAGGTTCATAATGGGATAACTAAAGTTACTGTTTTTGCTATAGGACTTGAACCTACTTGCTAAGTCGCTGAGCCCCCATGACCTTAAGCCCTAAAAAACAAGCTAGTTTCCATTTCTTTTCCATTAAGTATTTTTAACCTATGTACTAAAATCCCCCCGACCCTCCAAGGGGTTTGACTGGTATAGACTTTAACACCCAGGTAGCCATGGCATGATGAGGTTGATACGTCTGGATGTATGAGCAGTTGGGTTAGGGTTAGCGTTGAGGAACTTGAATTAAGTTACGCTAATTTTGATATACGGTAAATTCAGTAAACAACTTGGTTTCCCAAGTATGTCAACTCATTTAATTCCTTCGCAGCAACTCAGTCACTGTATCAGCATGGGTGGTTTTTTGGTTGGCCGCCAATGCTTTGGGAGGCTTTGGGGCTTCTTTCTTGGAGCTCCCAATCGTGGAGCCGATTGACATTTCCTGGCAGGGGCGTTCAAAGCACGGGTATTTCCGAAGTTCGTCAATAGCTCATGAAGGTATTTGAGTGAGTGAGAAATGGATGTAGGGTTTAAGGGTTCAGGGTTTACGCTGCTGCCAGAGGCAAGTCGATCGCGGGCGAGCATTTGATGGCCATCCCTGTTCCTGCATGCCTTCATTCTCTGACCTGAATGCATCAATCCCATGGTTTCGCCAGTGAGATCTTAGGCATCCAGCATGTAGGGCTTTCCCGCGGTTAGCCTTTTGATGTAGACATATTTTTGGTTTTTCTATCACGCAGAGATCTAAAATTAGTTGCTGAACAACTTTGCCTGCATAGGTTTGAAAGGACTCTGTTCCGTCTGGAGAGCTTGTTTGCAGTAAGCCGACTGTTGTGGAAGTCAGCGGAAGCACCATTCCGAAACTTAAGGTTCAGGGTTATGGACGGACGAGTTTTCTGAAGCACAGGCTTGTATAACTTGAGGGACCTTGGTTCGAGAAGCTTCAACTTAGACTGGGTTGCTGTAAGGAACTGCCTTTTTCAACACCATAAGAAGGAAACCTTATCATTCGGTATATACCATATTATGGTAATTAAATTTAAGTTCCTTAGCAGCAACCCAATAGGGTGGTTGTCAAAATTACGGTCCCTATTTGGGTCCCTACTATAATACGGCCCCTAATTTTTAGGGTACCCAAAAAAGGACCATAATTTTGACAACCAGCCAATAGAGTTTTGGGCTTGCAGTCGGAGCCCCGGCCCAATTTGAGCCCCCTGTCTCGGTGTCTTATCGGTGCTCAATAGGGAGTAGGGGTATAGAATCCCTGATTAATCCACCAGTAAAATTTTCCGGATGTTCTGAAAACAATTTGTCAAAAGTCTGCTGGGTAGTCATGTCAAGACTCCGTAATTTCAGGGCCATTTGAGGGGCCTGTGAAGAGTACATTCCATTCACATTCCATGTAGAGTAGCCAGTGCTTTTTCAGAACTATGTGAAAATATACACCCGACATGAATGGAAATCCCCGGCACCAGCTTTCGTAGGATGAACTTAGGTAACATTCTGCTCGTCTGACATCACTACCTGCTACCAACCTTCAATTTAAAGTTGGAGGGTGTTGTGGAAAGTAATCTGTGCAGCTTTGTATCTCCCGTGCATTCCGTGGTCCCGTCGTTGTTCGACAGCACCAGGTTAAAGCTGAAGCCAACAGTCAAGGAGTTCACAAAACTCACCATTCAGGACTTAGCTAGGTAGGTAAATTAGGAGATGCTAGTGCTATCGCGATTCAGGTTATAGCTTGGTTATATCTTGAATGGCTTCCGAAATAGGGAGTTAGAGTGTCGGGGTTAAGTTTTTCGGATGCTTTGGGCCAACCCTAATTGAGTGGCGACAAGAATGAACGCGCAAGTTGAATGATGAGGAAGAAACTATAAGCAATCGGCGTGCTAAACTTAATGACTCCAAATGTAGATATAGCAAAAGTGATGTTAACGATTTCGACAACAGTCCTAAGTTGTCTAGAAGCCAAACCGTATCTTGAAAGACATGTCAGCATACTTGCGATTTCAGGGCGCCTGCATCCATGCAGACACACACACACATTCTACTACCTCGAAGGTATGGCAGACTGCTTGCTGGAAAGCAGACTACCAACCAAAACAGCGAAAGCCAATGAAGGAAGCTTCTTGCTCCCATGCCTTGACGGAAAATGTGGCTTCTGCGGTTCCACCTTCTGCGGTGTAGCTAGATCCGACTATCCCTATCTAAGTGACAACTAATCCCCTCCCCTCATTCATCCCCCCACCAACAAAGTAAGACATTTTCAGCCCCATATACTATAACATGCGATGGTGGGAATATCTTGCAAGTAGGAAACAGGTGCAATGACATGCTCTAATATACTATAACCTACTATAATATACAATAGTATACTACGGCATACTCTATTGTTACTGGCCCTAAACCCGTAACCCTATTGTTATTGGGAGGGGCCTTTTTTAGTAGCGGAGGGGATTCTGCGGGTCATTGGCGGTTGGTTGTTCAGACGACCAGGCGCTCCGCGATGTACCTCTCTTGCATCCACTGCACAGGCTTCCCAGACCCCCTAAAGGATCCTAAAAATGGAACCGTCTATAGGGGTCTATATAGGGGTATATATAGGGTTTATAGGGATTGGGGTTTTGGGCTTAGGATCCAAAAAATGGAACCCCCCCAACATGAACCCATTACTTTATTGGGGAAACTAGGGGATTATTAGGGGGTTCCATGTTTTGGATCCTTTAGGGGGTCTGGGTTGCTGTCTCTGTTTAGGGTTTAAGGGTTTAGGCCTGTGTTGGCTCTAATAACTTTGTGCCAATTAAAGACGACTTCACATGAAACAAGGTGAGATCGGCTGGTGCCGTTCTGATTTGCCCAGTGCATCACACCATATAGTATGAGGGGCTACAGTCTCAAAATGATGGCACAGCCCGCACAGGTTCCAATGACATAGACAGTGGAAAGACTAGGTTGATATAGGGCTTATATACTGATGTAGAAACTTGAAGAACTTACCATGATAAGGAACTCCCATTGCTTAATGTAAATCCATTTTATGGAGACTTTCCTGCTCATGACTCGGGCTCTATCAGGAATTGCCCATGCTCTTCCTTAACCTCATGAGCCTCCTTATCCCCCTCTCCTCATCGTACGAATTGCCGGGAATCCGTCAGGACACATTGCAATGTATACAGCGTCCCTTTCAGTTTATTTACGTTCCCTACTTGGAGGGTAAGGGGGACTTAGTAAGTATGTTAATCACCCTTATACTCCACATAGTAACCCCAATTATCCCCATTATCAACCTACTTACTAAGTCCCCCTGACCCTTCAAGTAACAGCACCTCAGTTCAGATCTTATTCTCGCATCTGTCTGAGCACCCCTGCTACCCCACCTCACGCTATACAAGCTCCCCCACCGCAATTCCCCCTTAACTCTAACCTTAGACAAAAGTACCTTTAACGTCTAGGGTTTAGGGTACTTTACCCAGATTACCCTAGGAAGAAGAACAGATCCTTTTTACATAAATATAAGGAATCCCATACCCCATGAGGAATCCCTAGCATTGACCCAGAAACTAGCCCTCACTTACCCAAAAGTCAGGGGCGTAGGAGGGGGGCTGGTAGGGGAATCCATGATCCTTCTGAATTTGACAGTCGGGTCAACCATCTGCCAACCTCATCTGCTGGAACCCTTCCGGTCTACTGCAAAGGAACTTAGCTTGCAGGTGGGTAGTTACCACGTAGGTAGCCTTACATGAGGCCTATATAAGTGAAGCTAGCCACGTTAAACTTCCTTAGAGTAACGGGCTAGTTTTCCGGAACTTGAAATAAATCACTGATATGTATGTATATGTACCAGCAACTGGTCAGGTTTCTTGACTACGGCAACTCAATTTATGTTCTTTAACACCAAGCTCAGCATGGCACTCCCGAATTTTGCAGAGCGGTTAATCTTAAGGTTTCCTTTGAACAAATGGACATGGGTCCCTTAGTAGGGATTATATTCGGGACTATACTCATTCAACTACAAGAAGGACTCCTATGTCCACTGCCAAGGGTCCCTTCATAAGAGTAAAATTGACAGTAGGTCATATGATTCATTCGAACGAAAGGTAAGGCATCCTTCTTCTCCTAGACCATTACGCTGTGGGAACTGCATCATCTGTCTGAGAGTCCTGATGCCACCGTCATCCAGATAGCAGTCCAACGAAATTTCTGGCCATGTGTTTGCCCTGTAATACTCTACCCTGAAAACAATTCTCCATCACCTAATGACAAATAGTATCCAGTACATAAATACTTGCAGCATATTGGAGGTATGTATTGTTACGGGATGGGGCGCCTGATAATGGGGGACGGGACTCAACGTATGCAATTCAAATCGTTGTGTTGAAGGGTAAGCCCAACACTCTAGCACTCAAGCCCAAAGCACTATGCATGGTAACCACCTGACTACTTACCAATGCTATCCTCAAGCAAACCTCAGACACCTGCAGTATAGTATGCACCTGAAACTTCTTAAAACTGATTTTTCAAGCACCTGCAGTTGACCCCAAGCCCTGAAATCCTGCACCCTCAAACCTCTACTCACAAGAGGATTTTGGCAACCTCAACCCCCCAAAATTAGGACCCGATGACTATCATCTGATGGTTATAGGGTCCTAAATATTTGGGGTGTTGGGGTTACGAGTATTACTACGTGGCACTTAGGACCCCTACTAAGGGTTAACCCTTAGGTACCTATATAATAGAACTATGAGGGAATCCCAAAGGGTTAAGGGTCTAAGGTCCAAGCTAAGTCCCAAGGAGATTATTCAAAGTAATTATTCTTTATGTCCATGTTGTGGTAACCTACTCTGAGTTCCTCAACATCCCTATAAGGAGCTTATAAATGGTCTCACCAGGTGGTCACGCCTCTTGCGCTCAGCCTCGATCTCGGCTCGCATCTCATCCAAGGAGAGGTCCCGGTATCCTTGAGGATTTCAAGGCTTCACAGTTTTTGGATCATATTGGGGGAGGGAAGTATAAAGGTCACATAACTCCTTAAAAGGGGCAATGTAGGGGATTATATAAAGGACCATTCTAGAGCCTAAGGGACCATTCTAGAGCCTAAGGGATACTAAAGGAGGGTACTAGGAGCTGAGATTACTTAGCCCACATTACCCAACTGGACTGGATCCTCATGGATCCCTTCGCAACCTCACTTGAAACGGGCCCTGATTTGAGCTATAGTCTAAACTCCTTAAAGGGGGGTTCTATAGGAGATAATATAGGGCACTATTGTAGTAGAGGTTATTAGGGGGCATACTAGGAGTCTAGACTATAGCTCATTGGACTTTTGGAGCACCCTTTTGCTCCCTGCGTCCCTTGCGGCACGCCTATGTTAGGAATCCCCCCTGTTAATCCAGATGTCCAGTTGCAAGAAAGTGGGGTCTTCTTCCAGTTATTGGGTGTTAGACGCTCAAAAGCCCCAACCTCCCAGAAATGTTGGCAAGCATGCCAATGTGTTGAATACCACCAACTCAACAAGGAAGCCCGTCGAACTCGCCTTGCAAAGGACGGTGGTCTTTATGGTGCTCCTCTGGGGCTCCATGGTAATTTGGGGAGACTATTCCTTCTAAACTAGAGTTCCGCACGCTGCTGAGTTGCGCCCACTGTTGACCTATGTTTGGCCAAAATGGTGGTTTCCAAAAATCATGGGTCTCGTTTTGCAAAGTCCCTCTGCGAAGGGTTAGCATATGGTGGGCCCTGTTTTAGGGCCCATGATTTTTGGAGACCCCAAATGTACTGTTGCTTGTGAGTGCTTGCTGGGAGGGTCAGGGGGACGTCGCAAGTAGGTTAATAACCCCCATAACCCATATAGTAACCCTAGTTATCCCCCTTATGAACCTAGTTACTAAGTCCCCCTGACCATCTAAGTAGGAGCTCCGAAGGCCTGGCTGTCATCAGGTATCAGGTGAGCTCTGACAGTTCAGGTTGCAACGGATTTGCAAGTGTAACACACAAAGTCCTCATATCAGACTTGAACCTAGGGCTTCCCCCCAAGCTCTTTTATTGGGAGCCCCTTTAATCGGCTCATGTTCTACTGGGGTTTCACCGTGCACTCCAACCCGGCAGCCAAGCACGTCTGAGCCAAAATTAGTCGGCATGTACTTTCAGATAAACTCTACAAGATGTGAGTAGGGCACGCTTCCGAGAAGTATGCTCAGTGACCGTAGAGGCCCCTTGGAAACAATGATAACGCAAAAGCTCACTCGAGAGGTTTCTAAACTACCACTATGCAATCCTGAGCGGGGGCCATCCTGAAGCCTTTGTAGCGCCCACAGCTTGGATAAACAAACAAGCAATGACAGCAAGAGTCCCACAGCTGCGGGCCCAGGGTTCATGCGAACCTGCACGACATCTGCAGAGTCGCTCTGGGCCTGTGGTGGCTCTTGCTTGCCACGCCCGAGGTCGCCTTGGCACCAGGCAACGCCCATTAATTTGTAGAACTTACTCGGACAAGCGGGCATGCAATCAAAAGATGAAGTGTCATATCTGTGCTGCCTCGGCGCTGATCCTTGATTGCAGAGACTGCACACTGCCAGACCGCTTCGGCAGCCGTTGTGCTTCGACGCTGCGTGCCCGGCTGCTCGTGCGGCTGATGCGATTGGTGCGGCTAGCGTGGCTTGCGTGGCTCCCTCGACTGCCAGCTCGGCTGAGGCGGCCCTGGCTACTCGCCCGGCTCAGTGTTCGCCCGCGGCTTTGAGAGCGTCCCAAGCGAGCTGGACCCTCCGGGCGACCGCGGGCCTCCAGGGGAGGCAGCGTCTGAGGTCGCCTTGGCGTGTCGGTTGGGGAGAGCATTGACAACAGCGGTTCGGCTTGCGCCGCTGGCTGCCCATTCGGTACGCGGGGCTTGACCTGTGGTGGGCTGCTGGGGAGATCTTCCACGGCCAGCCGCAGAATGTTCCGCAGCACGCCTGGATCAGGGTTGGGGTGACCGTCAAAACAAAAAACCACCAGGATCCCAACTCGAAGCATCAGTGCTTGGTACAAACACGAGAGTGCATTCCAACAAGACCCGTTTAGTACTCCCCTGCTTTCCCTTCTGACCACCAGTACTGAATAAGAATCAAGGTGCTGTGTCGTCTCTGCAAGTCCACCAGTTGATCCAGCGCTGCCTCGCCCGGCAGAGGATCCAGCTGCGGAAACCTCCGGTGGATGGAGGAAAGCTTGCACCGCTTAACATCCCCAAAGTGTGGAAATCACTGGGGTATAGGGCGTATGAGGTCGTGCAAGATTGTCTCCATCCACAGTAGTGTACAGGTTTACATGATTTCAAAACATGGAGATCAAATGCTATGGAATCCTGGATTCTAGAATTTTCTACCAGTGCGGTTTCGGGCTTAATATTTGTATCATCCTCCAAACTAACATGCAACCCAGAAAAAGCTCTATAACACCTCATCCTCTCTCCCTTATAGTAAACCTCCAGCCCCCCCAATAGTAACTATGTCCTGTATCGGTGGTCTTTAATGTTAGCAGGTACGGGGTTCAGGGCCGCGTGAACAGACATCGGCAACATTCCAGTGGACATGCGGATTACAGCTCGCTACGGAATAGATTTGAAAGACGCGATGCGTTCTGTATTCTCAGTCAGAAAACCTTATTCCCAGAGTACATCCCAAACCCACAAAACCCCCAAATGCTGCCCAAGAAGATTCTAGAAACAAGGCCACCGCAGCACTGGCCCGGATGTCGGCCATCTTCCTTGATTAAGAATCAACTGCTGGATGTTGTTTCAACACGTCTGACCCCTTACCTACTAGTATCGAGGACAACACATGCAGTCTACATCACGGGATGACATAGACATTACTCGCAACGTGGCTATAAAGCAGTGCATGCCAACCAGCACTCAATCAGACAAAACCACGTTGCCCCTTGATGACAGCTCTTCCAACTCTCAAAGGCACAGAGAAAGGCTAGGAGACATTGGCATGGTACTTGCTCCGCAATAAATGATTTTCAGGCACTGACTGGCTGGATGCTCCAACGCAACACCCCTGCTTCCCCCTTCTTTGGAGCTAGTGGCAGTCTTGCATCAAAGGCGGACTGTGCAGACCTGCATTTAAAAATCTACTGTCACCAAGACTTGTTTTGGCGGACAACAGTCTACATAAGGCATCTCTTCAGGTTCCCTGTAAGATTGGGCGGGGATAATCCTAAGCCAAAGCCAGCTTCAATTCCCTGGAGTATCGCGCGAAACCTTAAAAAACCCAAACTCTCAAGCCAAGGCGAGCTTCATTTCTTGAACTAGCGATGCGAAGTCCCGTCCAAGCGCATCCACGGTGAGCACCAGGGTGTTGCTCTCGTCCTGGTAGCGGTGCCGGGTACTGCCCCCAACCAGTAGCAGGCCACTGTAACAGCCGCCCAAATACTTAGAAGCAGACGTCCCTACAAGGAAACTAGGGAACATAAAGATCATCCGAAGGTGATACCTAGGGAAGCATTCAAGGCGTGCGAATATTGATGGTGTGCTCATTTTCCAACTGTTGCTGAGTGGGGGCAATATCAAATGGAGGCGTGGCCGGGCAGGTCAAAGGCAGATTGAGATATTGTTAAATCCAATACCTTGTACTCTAGGTGGGCACATTAAGAAACAGTCAGAACATCTGTAATGTACCTATAGGGGATAAGACGATCTTACCTGGCTACATCTTGGGTTATTTTCCTACCCAGCTTTGTCTTAATGAGCTTCAATATTCTAATCCTAAACCCTGAGCCTTAAACATGCAACAATGGCCCAGAAGAGGGCCAACCCCCGTGCGGCTGTTGCTGCGGCGACGAGGATGACTACCAAATCTGTTGATTATAAGAGGGTTTAGGGTTTAGGGTAGAGGAGTTTGGTAACCAAACCCCGCAAACCAGGACGTATTTGCATCATACGATAGTCAAAGGCCATCGTTTTGGGAGATAAGGTTACCAAATCCTGTTCTTCGTTGAACGTCTTCAGGTCATGCTTCAAATCCGCTAGTTGTGGGTTCAAGGCTCTGTGCTTTTCTGCGAAAAATGTTACTTGACCTGTTAATCCCCTGCCCTACTCAAAACAATCCATCCCCTAAAGTACCCCTCATCCTTCAGACTGTGGCTTCTGAAGCTGCCCTTGGCTCATGGAGAACTTGCTTTACCCGGCCTACTTGAAGCCTAGCAATGTTATGTCGCTCTGTGACCTCTCGTTGGGAGGGTCTGCGTCCTTTAGACCTGCCCTTCGTTGCAAATATTTGCCGCGAGTTCATTCAGCTACTACGCCCGAGCTTTGCTAAAGGGCATCTGCTGTTGTAGCATGTGGGGATTCCATCAAGGAGGTGTCGATTCCATTTTGGGACTTCTACAGATTCATGGCAAAGTACCGCGCAGGTCCATTGAGTGCCTACTCTTGGGTTTCTATCCTTGTTGTGGGGCCGTCATCCAAGACCAAATGTTTCGTCTTCTGCGGGTTCCTGACCAAAGAAAACCATATTATTGGCACCAAATTTTGTAGAAAAACCTATTGGGGGATTGGGGTTGAAGATTTGTCTTGAGCCAAACTGCATTAATAATCGTATCCTCGTATACATCTTACAGGACAAGAATAACACGTACCCAAAACGCCAGTTTGGATTCTTTAGGCCCCTACCTGAACATCTCAAGACCCAACACCTCAGACCCCTATACTGTGCGCCCAACCACAAACCCTACTCTAACCCTGATTCTTCACAATAAGGCGCGCAAAAGCGCTTCAGGCCCTTCCCTTGGCGCTTCTTGAGTCTTAAGCTGAACTCCAAGCTCAAATCTAGCTTTGGCTTGCAGGGAATTAGGGAATGGTTCATCATACTAGTCTCTATATGGTAGTTTCCCAAAATAGGCTGACCCCAATATATAATAATCCCTATTATAGGGACCCCCAAGAAGTTACCCCAATTTTGGGAAACCCCATATAGTCCCCAATACTACTCTAGTAGTTGCCATCTTACTATTCCTTCCTCCCCTGCTAAACAGGTATTCAGCCCTGCGGCACCTCATCGTCCCGGTATTCCAGCATGGCCTGCTGTGTAGCAGTGTGGACAGCTTGCCTCAGCGGAGAAGCGTACTTCTAGGCTTGCTGGTGGCTAGTAGGGAAGGGAAGAATGGAATATGAGCCCCATGTAATCCCTACATAATATATTTATTCCCTTAAACCCCACTGAGTTTCAGGGTTTCATGGGAACATCCTCTATTTTCCAAGCTTTATTATCCCTACTAAAAGTACTACATAGATGAGCGTACCCAATAGGATGATCTAAAAACGCATATGAAGAACAGGGTTAGGGGCTCTGGAGCTTAGGGTTGTGTGATTTGGGGTTGCAGGGCTGAGGGTTTCGCGCTTTAGGATTTAGGAGTGTAGAGTTTTCAGAAAACATCTGGGGCAACAGTGTGTCAAAGGCAATGGTAATCGTCAAGCTAACGATAACGAACAGGATCGCGACATGAGTTGTACCAACCTTACGTAGCCTTTCTGACCGGAAAAATGCTTCAGGATGCAGCTACGAACATAACTAAACCCTTGCATCCTGAACCCTAATGACCTGCATTTTAAGTTTCGGCCCAGGGTTCTTATTGCCTTTTTTTGATGCAAGGGATTTGTGAACAAAATGTTGCCTGGTGCTGAGTAGGAAATGTAGGGACTACTATCAAGATTCTGTAGGGACCACTTTAAAGTGCATTCGCTCTTTCCCCTAACAAGCACCAGGCAGATATTGGCAGCTGCAAAAACTTGTTGAGTACAGACGCACCAGAAACACTACCTCGTCGGTTCTGTGTAAGCGATAGCCAAGCACCCGAGTGCCGTCCTGCCTTAAATTGGCGATGTTGTTTCTTCCCTGTGCAAGATGATGGTTAAGACATGGGAATTTCTAACAATGACCCGACCGCAGGGGCCTAAATGACTCCTGATATTAGATTAATCTATCTGAGGTCCAGTTGAGGTACACCATGGCGCATTATTTCTCAAGGAATCTAGGACCATGTTATTGATAATCATGTAGGCCCCTACGGTAGAACCATCCAGAAGATTTCCAAGCCCCAGTCAGGTCGAGAAAAGCTCGGTTTGCTCTGCCAAGTAACTGGTGCCTCTGTGCCCGTGTCCGTAGTGCAGCCAAGGCGTTTGCAGGGCCTCAAAATACGTGAGAAATATGAACACGAGCACCTCTTAAGGAAAGATTGAGGCCAAGATATTGAATAGCAGTTCCCAACAGTTTCAGATTTCTTTTTCGGGTGATAGCCAGTAGTGCAAAGAAAGCTGAGAAAGACAGTGGCCAAAGTAGCTGTCGCATGACTGCTCCTTTCTACCGCTGTTGCTGGTAAGGTGCTCGTCCTCCTCCCGCTACGACTCTGTCTCCTACTTGCACTGGTACTGGAAGTCATATACCTGGGGATGACCTCTGCAATCCTCTGAGTGGTGGATCAACACCTCGAACGAAATACTAGGAAGGTTCCCTGGCTATGGCTGGCTTTGGCAGTGTCATTGTTTTAATTCGTAGTGGTGGAATAGCAATTGCGAGCAGCAGCTGCATGTGTCGCAGTCGCCGCCGTGGTGGTGGTGCTGGTGGGTGGCGGTGGAGGCGGCAGTTGTCGTGGCAGCAATAGGAGCAGCAGCAGCAGAGGGAGGGCTAGAAGGTGCATGTGAACATGCAGACTGCCCAGGCCTTCTGCAGCCGTGGGTGTTGGTGCACGACTTGAGGCTGCGCTGATGGATCCTGCTGTGCGAAGTCTGGTGGGTTTACTGCTACATGCCGCATGAGACCTTCACGCGCGGATTTGCGTAAACACGAGCAACACAGTTCTTGATGCTTTTGCGGCCTTTGCGCAATTTTCGTAGACATTGTCACGGCGGGCGCCGATCTGATAACCCTGCTGGAAAAAGCGTCTATGAGCTCTATCGATCCGTTCTTCCATTCCCTACTCACAACTATTCCGCAAACTCTCGAAGAACATGTCTGGGCTATGTCTCCTATGCATGCCCAAACCATCTGGGCAATTACTCTCGAAGCAGATGAGAACCACTTCAACGAGACTAACCAGGGACGCCTGAAATGTTGAAATTGTATCCAAATGCTTTTAAGAGATCCACAAAAATCAGTGTTTCATCTCGGGGCTACGCGTAACCAGAACCTTAAAGCCCCAAAATGGGTAAATTTCGCCATTCGAGAAAGATCTTCCACGCCGCTGCCTTTGGAGCCATGCCGGCCGTTTCCTGGGCTTGCCAGGAGCCAACGAAGGAGTCTGAAACACAAGTTGTCCAAGGAACGAGTATTACACGCATCTTACTACAAGCCATGGCGCATGTCATGGTATGCAGATGAGGTTATTCGAGGCCTTCTAGGGGGATGACCATTGAAGGACCGCCACACACATACGATGCTTCTTGGCTGAATCTGCAGAAAAACCTTTCATGGGTGGTTGTGGAGATTTATCCATACAATCAGTTGGTAATGCTGTATGCCGCATGCCGGAAACAGTCTCCACAAGACAGACACGCCGAACCTTGAACCCTCAATCAAGCAAAGTCATGAAGGGGCCTACACGCTACACCCAAAATCATGAAGAGGGCCCAAGGTGCTAACGCTGGGCTGGCGTTCCTGCGCGGCGGGGCAGGGTGAGACAGGCTGAGGTGCACTTCAAGATTTAAGCAGACTTAGTAAGTCTACTTAAGCCCAGATCCCTGGGAGGATCTAGAAAGTAGAGCCCCCAATATGGTAACCTATACTGCAATTGCGTAACTTCTAGGAACGCTGAAGGAGGACCTACTTTCTAGATTCGCCCAGGGGTCCGGGAATCTCCTGTACGTCACATCAAGTGGGGAGCAGGTTTATATTTAAGGTTCCAGGGTGACGTAGCCCTTGGCTGTACGGCTCTTGAAGCTCTCAGGCATTTCAGAAACACCTAACCCCGGCCTTTTACTCCAGGTAGGGCGTATAAAGGCTGGTATTATGGGTATCTAGGAGATCTAACCGGCCCATACAACGGATCCTTCCATATCCACCTGCAAACCCCCTTCACAGAGCCTGCCAAGCTGTGGAATTCTAGTGCTTGAGCCGTAGGGCCATCAACTACGCTCATTTAAGGAGTGGTCGTGGTGATTCCCTATATGGCCCATATATACCCACAATATTTTAAGAGTTGCCACTCTATTTCTCATTATCCCAATATAGCCCCTACATAACCCCAATATAGCCCCAGTATAACCTGTATATAACCCCAATTTTGAGGTGCGATGTAAAAATGCCTCAGCTCAATGCTTGCTGGGTGGTGACCACTTCCCCCCAAACCAAGGACTCCGGGTGAGCTATGGTCTAAGCTCCTTTGCGGGGGTCATATAGGGGATTATTTAGGGCTTAGGGTCTGAATTCATTAAAGGGGGTTTATATAAAGGGTTATACATAGGTGGGATACTAGGAGTCTAGACTACAGCTCATGTGTTTCGTTCTGACACGGAACGTAATCTTTTTGCAGCCCTGTGATTGGGTTTCCATGTCAGTTTGGGGCGGGTAAAGGGCTTTTGGCAGCGCGGCAGTGTGACGCCACATCGTGTTGTCCTCAGGCAAATCGAAACCGATACCTAGATCTCCCAAAACATCCATAATAACAGCCTGCATACTTAGTATTGCAGGCAAAGAAGGCCATTATTCTAGGTATTTGGAGGTCTTTGACTATTGGGGGTAAAAAGTCATTTTCCTGTGTATTTGCCAGAGGGTGTGTCCGAGAATAGTAGCATGTTTGCAATTCTGTCGGTCGTGTGTCTACGCATGGTGGGGCCTGATCTCCCACAACAACTTTTGCAGCAGGTGCTTTGAATCAAGCGATTCCAGTGCTAGACTGTAGGCGGCTTTCATGAAATATAGGGAGCAATCTTTCAAGGAGAGTTCCATGATGAGCTCGGATGAGAAAGCGAATCCGCAGAGGAGCTACTACTGTGCGAGTGCCTCTCAGGATCTCTATGATGCTCCCATCTTGTTCCCTTAGCTCCCTGCGAATTCACAACATGTCCAAGAATCCTTGTGACACGCACACAGCACGTATATGGCCCCACGCATGGCCCAGCCTCCAAAGTCCTCAAACGGAAGCCCAGGGTCCACCTCCTAATAGCCTCCAAGTACTTGCAAACCAAAACACTCCATGCACCAAGCCTTCATATACCTGTATAACTCTCGGTACGGGTCTTGCCACCTGTGAGAGGTGTTTACAAAACAGTTGCTGCCCATGGGCCCCCAAGTATGGTCCCCGCAATAGTCCCTTAGTCATCCTGCTATACCCCTCCTTTGTGCGAGTACCCCAAGTTTGAACAGAGACCACATCAAAAGAGACCACCAAAAATCCCTAAACCTGGGTTTGAGCACTGGCGTATGGCTAGGCAAGCATATTATAAACAGCTCGTGTTATCCATAGCAGTAAATTTTGGGGGGCGTAGGCTGCAAATTGGCTATAACTTGCATGTTCATTACTTAACATAATCCTAACAATAAGCCCCTAATTCCCTTTATGTCATGGTAGTTTATATGGGGGTATTTGTTCTTTTCATTTAGCGGTGGAGAGTATTCTAAAAAATAATACTGGTAAGGAATCCTGCATAAGCCCAGCTTCCGTTTTTCCATTGTCTTTTCCATTTGGTTCTCCACTGTTGGATAGTATCCCTAACCCTACGTAGCTCTGCATTCCCTCTATTGACCTTAAACCCCCGTAGGCCCCTGTCTTCCCAATACTAACCCTAAACCCCAGTAGGCCCCTGTATTCCCTAAGTTCACCCTAAACCCCAGTATGCTCAAAACCCTAAACCCTCAACC
>CAJNIZ010046102.1:4148-16460 GCA_905231905.1 Symbiodinium pilosum | reverse complement strand
CCTCAACCCCTAAACCCTAGACCCTCAACCCTAAACCCTAAACTCTCAACCCCTAAACCCTAAACCCTCAACCCTATACCCTAAACCCTATACCCTCAACCCTAAACCCCTTTAGTACACATGGCATGCCTCAACCACGCGCTCGGGGCAGCTCCTTTCGTGCTGATCGCGTGCCGCGAGGGCCAGCCTCGGCGCTGGAGCGTTTTAGGGGTCATTGGGATTATTACAAGGGGTTATAAGGGTTTAGGGTTTAGGGATTCTATGGGATATAGGGGTCATTTCAAAACTATATAGGGGTTATATCTGGGTTATTTTGGGGTCATATAGGTGTTATTATGTATAGGGGTTATTTAGGGGTCATGTTGGGTTATGGAAGGGTTATATAGGGGTTAGATAGGGTTTAGGGTTTGGAGAAAGTCCTAGAGGTTAGGGCTTTGGGTTGATAGGGTTCAGGGGTCATAGAGTTTAGGGTTCATAGGGGTTCGGATCTATAGGGTCTGTGGGGTTTGCCGGCTTAGGCTCTTACAGGGTTTTAAGGCTCCTAGCGGTTAGGGTTAAGCAGGCTGATGGTGCATCTTTCTGCTCCCTGTCTCAGCGCTTCTTGTAAATGTTTCCCACTATATTTCCCCCTCCCCCCCAAAAAAAGCCAATGTTGTCCCTATTTCCCACTATACTGATCCCTATGTATTCCCCTACCAAGGCAGACATGCCCTTTATTCAGACCACCAACCTGTGTAAGGCTTAGGCTTCAGGGTTTTAGGCCAGGGCCCCTAGGAATGCTTTGAAAAATGGGATTCTGCAGTGATGCTTCGGGCCCCAAGAAAGAATAATGGACAAGAGACTGGAAACTACTATAATCTATTGGGGTTATACAAGGTATATATAAGGATAATGGAAAAGAAAATGGAAGCTACTATAGTATATGAAAGAAAATGGAAGCTACTATAGTATATTGGGGTTATATAGGGATAATGGAAAAGAAAACGGACACTACTATACTATGTTGGGATTACATAGAGGTTATATAGGGATAATGCAAAGGAAAATGGACACTAATTATATAGGGATAATGGAAAGAGAAATGGAAACTACTGTAGTATATTGGGGTTATATAGTGATAATGGAGAAGAAAATGGAAGCTACTAAGAGGTGTTTATAGGATCACGCAGGAGTTGTCTAGAGCTATATTCTGTTGGGATACAAAATGCTAGAAAGGTTCAACGGATGTATTTGTGGCACGAAGCAATTCTGTAAGCTTGATGAGCGGCTCAACAAAACGTGAAGTTCTGAACATATCCTTTCTAGTTTGGATCTCCTGCTACGGAATCGTATTTCCGAGGGTCGCTTCTTTGAAAGATCCTTTGGAACAATCCCATATGCTTCTTGTCGCTACACAATGGGAGGAATCTCTATGTTTCGCAGGAAGATTCTGGTGGGATTGTAAATTAAAAAGACATAGTAGTACTAATAGTAACAATAATACTTACAGCAATGCTTTTTAGGAACTCCAATCTCTTCTGGACGCAGTCCTGCATTGCCCAGGCCACTAGCATAGTTCCGGAATTTTAGCAGGATGCGCCTTTTTGCCGCGTCTACGACTACTACAACACAATGCTGTTACTGCTCACTGCTTTTCGTCACCTCCCCCTAACAATGCTCCCAGTGGCTGGTGGGGCAATGGAATATAATCCCCATTAAACCCCTATATATTGCATTCCCTCATTCCCTACGAGCCCCTGCAAAAGATTTTTAGGGGAGGGGATTGGAAGCAGCTCGGGATGATGCTCTCAGTCTTTCACGTGCTAAACTGGCTGGCATCCCTGACCCTGTAAATGCTAAATCCGAAATCATAACCCAAAACCAGCAATAAATTACAATCCTCTAATAAGCCTCCCAAAATTCTGCATAATCTCATCAGAAGGGACGCCCATAATATTCTTGGAGCCTACCCCCCAACATTGCGTCTGCGAGAGGCTGCTGCGCACAGTATCTGCACTTCACTGGCCGGAACTCGCCTGAGAAAGGGAGCCATTCGGATCTGTAGGCTGTGGGCGCAGAGCTTTAGAGCTTAGATAGGGTTTCGGGGGGGTTCAGGGTTTAGGGTGTGTGTGATTTTGGGGGGAGCAGTCGCGGTGCAAGAGTTGGGTACTTGTGACTGCACTCCTACACACACGGATCCTGCGCGCAAACATCCTCCTGGCCTTATACTCCAAAATACGCCAAACATAACCCCAATATACCCAAAATATTACCGCAATGGGAACCTATAATCCCCATAAAGCCCATTGCAGCCTTGTACAGCTCTGCATTCTGAAAATGGGAGTCTTCTTTACATGGATCGGAGGGTCATTAAGACTCATCTGGGACCCGCCGCCCTAAGACCGTTAACCCTGAGGCCACGCACGCGAACATTTCGTTCACGTCCTTAGTCGTAGGTAGAATATCAATCAAAAGCCTTGGAATCCTCAACTTCTTCCTTAGACTTCCCAGGAGGTAACCTTTTCATGTCAGAAGCTGCAACAAGTCTTACTAGGGCTTTTGTGATTGTGTTACAAACTAATGAACCTCTTGGCTTCCTTTACCAGCTTTCACTCAAGGGCTAGAAGCCCTAAACCTCTCAGCCCAAGCTACGGTGGATTCCTAAAAGCCCCCTCCCCCTCTCGAACAGGAGGGCATGCCCCCCCAAGGAGGACTCTCTCAACAAAGAAAGATTTTATACGGGATCTCAGGCTTTCTTATAGAGCCTGTCCCATTTGAGCACTAGTCTAAACTCCCAGTGTCCCACTTAAGAAGCCCTATAATACTCCCCTATATAATCCTCCATAGAACCCCATGCAAGGAGTTCAGACCTAAAACCTAAATAATCCCCCATATAAACCCCTTTCAGGATTCTAGAGGTCATTTGGAGGTCACTTCCTATCCAGCTTTCAGGCCAGCGGACATGTTCGCGCGTGCTCCGCGCGTCGCGCAGCCGAGGGCAATGCGGCGTCGCACCAAGTGCAGAAAGACTCGGCACCTGATAGAGGTTTGGGGGTTTCCCCAAATTAGGGGAACCTTTAAAGGGGGTATAGGGGGTATAGGGGGTATATAGGGTTATATAGGGTTTAGGGTTTCCCAAAATTGGGGGTACCTTCTTTGTAATAAGGACTATACTATTTGGGGATCTACGTTGGGGTCCCCTATTTTGGGGAACTACGGTTTGAAGGTCGATCATGCTTTTTTCAGGGCATGTCCCTGTTTCGAAATCTATCGCCCTCAAACTGTGAGTTTTGTGGGGTGCAAGTGGTGAAGAAAGATTTGGCCCGGAGGTATCTGTGGTGGACTTCCCAGATTTGATTCAAGGCGTGAATATACCGAGTTTTCTCAATGTTGTCGGGAGAGATCTGGAAATCGTAGGCTGACCCCTGCTGAAAAATTTGTCCCCTTATTGAAGACTCATGGGATGTCTTGTCTGCAATAATAGACTTTGGACACTATGCCTGCCTCGCCGCACGGCTGAAGGTCTAGTTTCTGAAGTTTAGAGCTGAATTCTATTGCCAACCCCGCGAGACATGCATTCTTACGGTCTAGTGTAGGGTTTAGGTTGTAGGGGGCTAGTCATAACCTCTGTCAGCCATGTAGTCACGCAAGTCCTCGCCACTATTAACCAACATACAAAGTCCCCCGGACCCTAAACCCTAAACCCAATAATACGGTGGTTTCCATTTTCTTTTCCATTCCTCCGATAGGGAATCGTGACTCTTACAAGAATGGCTAAACCATTGGGCCCCCATAATTTCTCCATGCCCTCAGATCACCATCACCCTACAATCTATAGAGCCACTCCAGGAAAACACTCGACCCGGGATCTAGACTCTAGACGTCCCATGGAGACCCCTCAAAACCCTTCATGCTTTGAGTGTTGAAGGTTTTTCTGGAAGGCTTTTCGTTGAATATGAAAACCAACCTTGAGCATTAATCCGCGCAAGTACCAGAGAGTCACAATGCCAAGCTGTCGAGTGGCTGTCCCCTCCTCTCGGCGTCCGTCGGGCAGATCCTTGCTAATAGTAGAGCCCTGGAATGAGAAACTAGGGCTGATAAGTAGCAAAGATGTAAATTTGTTCCGGAATGTGCAATTTGGGCACCCACCACAAGATGAGTTCTGCACCTGGATCTGTAGTGTGGTACGGGTTCCAAAGTACTAACGGTTGATCCATAGCAAGCATCCAAAAAACAGGTTGGAAGACGAAATATGCAAACGCGCATATGGAGCCCGGACCCAGGTTACACACATACACAGACAATGACTCACCCTCGCTGGCGCTCTGAGCTTTCTCTCTCTCTCTCTCTCTGTAACTCTCTGAGACATTCTCGCTCTCACGCGCTTGCTCTCTATGCTGAACTCTGGAGGCTAGAACAGTCTAGAACGAATTCAATACTACCTGCGCGATATGTCCGACAAAGATCTGTTGCAGGAATGTTGCAGGTTTTCATGCCTGTGAAGCGGAACTTGGAGTTCAGAACTATCACAAGAGGCTACACCTGCCATTCCTCGTTTTACAGAAGTGAATGAACCGCAACCGAAACCTTCCTGCTTGTCAAGATGGAACTCGTATTGCCCACAGGGTGTCTACAACAACAAATTGGGACCGGTGAAGCTACTTGGAGATTCACAAGTTGGCGTTAAAAAACAAGATAGCCGTGGTCCTAACTTAGGTTTGGCCCCCACCCAGCAAGAATGGTATAGTAGGGGACTCTAACATGATCGCAGGCATCCCTTGTACGAGAAAATTTCTTGCGTCATGTTCTGCCTTTTTGGCTGAGGTTTGTAGGGATGTGGGTTGGGATATTTCCGCAAGAGTGGGGTAGCCCTCAACCACCACAAAATGTCATTCTCCTCACAGTATTCTCAACACTCCCGGAAACGAAATCACCCAAATCAGTTCAAACTTAAGGTCTAAACCTGTTTCTTGCCTCTAGAACACCTTTACAAGAACCCTTAATTGTTGGACCTTCATGCCTGCTATGACTAAGTTAGCTGCCACCAAGCTGCGACCCAGGTGTCCCCAGTCCTTCCGTTCATACAGAAGTGCATTAGAAAAAGCTACATTGGGTCTAGATCATTTGTCCAGCTTGGATATTCGCGGAGAAGTCAGCATAACACCCGCCCCAATGATTTTTACAACCAACCAGTAGCGCACGTTCTTTGGGGGGATTGATTTGTCTTGCAGTAGTCATTGGTAATGCCAAAGAGTGCAAGGGCAGATTTCTGTTTTCCTGGGTGGCTGTGAAGAAGTTACTATGCCCTACTTGGAGGGTCAGGATGACTTCGTA
The DNA here is from genome assembly GCA_905231905.1 of Symbiodinium pilosum. Lineage (NCBI taxonomy): Eukaryota > Dinophyceae > Suessiales > Symbiodiniaceae > Symbiodinium > Symbiodinium pilosum. The sequence continues at coordinate 11,147 of CAJNIZ010046102.1, read as the reverse complement.
AGTTTTCACATAACTCCTATTTACCGCATGATAACCCCAGTCATCTCCATTACAAACCTGCTTCCTAAATCTGCTTGACCCTCCAAGTAGCAGTGCAGACAAGGACCCCGGCGCGAGTACGCACCGAAGACTTGAAATGCCATCGTAGTTTCTATACTCTCGCTGAGGTGGACCCCCCACCCAGTAATAGTTACCATAAGGGATGATGGTGATCATGTTAGGCGCCCCCTTTTTTCCTCGTATACCACAATTGCAGAGTGGGGGGTCCTTCGACGCACTCATGGCAAGTGGATCTCAGCATTTGGGACCTCCCTTGCTGTTTTTTTAGTGGATGGGGGGGCTAGTGAAGAGTGCGGGAGCCTACTTACGCGGGTTACAGTGGGGGTATTGGGGCATGATATCACCTAACTTCAGGTTTTCTCCAAATTTTCCTTGATGTTGCGAATGGCAACGCCTTACCAGGGCTGAGCCTTTCGTCATCACCATGAAGAACAGGTTATCCTACGAATGCGCACGCCTCTCAAATGTCCTCACTATGACAGGGACACAAAGTTTTGCCCACGACATAATATGACAAGGATACAGGATTCTCGGACTCCAGCCCAGACGGAGCAAATGTCACATCCCGGAGCCCTTTGCGCCACGCTTTTGTGGGGATTCTAGGAACTGATGGGGATTGCAGAAGGACTATAGATCTTTACAGACAATCCTACACGGATTGAATGCTATGACAAGTTCCAATCATGGCTCTTTACAAGCATTTTTTGCTCTCTGGGAAAAGCATGTCGCTCTTCAAGACATCCTGGACACTCAAGGACCAACCAGAAACTGAAGCCTAAACCCTATCCTAAACCCTAAGCCCGTACACCATGGAGTCTCCCAGACTGTATACCCTAAACCCTAAACTGGCATTATCCTGCCTCGTCGCCATCGACGTCACTTAGGGCGTCGGCGGGTTTGGGCGGGTGCCGGAACCTTGGTGAGGTTTGAGGCACTGCTTTCCGGGTTGCTATGGGTTACTATATGGGCTATATATATAGGGTCTAGGGTTTTAGGGTTTAAGTCCTGATTCCTTAAGGCGAATGGTAGTGCGCCCTCATAACGATGGCTGCCATGTTGCATGTTATTCTTGCCTCTCCCTTGTTGCTAGAATTTTGCGGCAGCAAGATTGTTGTCGTCGCAGCGGACGTTTGTAATGGGCAAGCGGGTTTGCGGGAGGAGGGGGTGAGGTGACTAAACCTCCCATCCCCAAAAAAGAAACATCCCCTCGACTTAGGCGGGACCTCTCATGTGACAACCTTCAAAGAAGTAACCCTAAGGGTCCAAGGACCCAAATAATAGGGTTTTAGGGCCTAAATACCATTGATATTGTTGTATTTGGGCCGTGAAACAATGTGAAGTCCTGTCTGGACCAAAGCCCCGCAGACAGATTCCCCAATGCACACTCTTCTCGGACACCGAAGTGCAATTTGACGAGCTGCCTACTGTACGAGGCGCGGAATTGAGATTTGCTAAGCTCTATATAACTTATTATACTAGTTTCCATCTTCTTTGCCATTATCCCTGTATATCCCCTATATAACCTCTTCTTTTCGACGTCACGACAAATCTCTCAGAGCTCTCTCAGTTTGCATTCTCCCCTTCCTTTGGCGCATGACAACGGTGAGATTATCTCCACCGGGATGGTGGTGACATGGGCTCAACGGCTACAAGCTGTACAAAGGAGGCGAGGTACCCTTGTTCTCTCATTGTTACTCTTACTACAACTCTTATATCTACTACTATTGATTGCTCCTACGTTGGGATGGGCCGTAGATTCGGGACATTTCAGGATAATTTGTGCCCTGGCTTTCCACCAGCTGCATTGTAACTACAACTGAAGTGACAAGATGGGTAACGCACTTTGACGGAACCCAGACGTGCTCCAGCTTGCATGACAGTTGATTGACTCTAGGTGGGGTACTGCCCCCACTCAGTAACAGTTGGACAATAATTATAATATGGCTATATATAGCCCTTAATAGGACTCCTAATATAAACTGTTACTGGGTTGGGGCAGTACCCAAACTCTAGGCACTTGGCGGAGCCAGAAAACGCATTATTCAAATCACCCTGGACCATGGAGGAGGACTTAGTCAGTACATTTTTAAAGCGTATAACCCATGTAGTAGACCCACTTAACCGCATTGTTCGCCTATTTTGAAAGTCCCCCCGACCCCCCAAATACAGGGCAAGCAAAACACATGGCAGCTCCACACTCCCCTCGCCAGAATAAGCGTGAACCAGCCCTCAGAGTAATCAGAATAGCAATAACAATACGAATAGTGCTACTACTAGTACTACTACTACTACTGCTACTACTACTACTACTACAACTACTACAGCTAGTAGCAATAACATTCGAAATAATCATGGTAATAGCAATCACTGCAATAACAAGAACGAGCAAAGGCAGCTTCCATTTCATTTTGTACTTTTCCATTTGCTTCTCCATTATCCCAACGTACTCCTGTATATCCCCATACCTGCTTGCATTGGGGAAATCTGGAAATGGATTTACAATATTATTCATACTCATAAGACTAACAATATCATTAACAACAATCTTAAGATAAAGATAACAACGATAATAACAACGATGCTAATGCTGGTAGTAGCTTGAGGAAAGTTGGTAGTTCCCCTAAATAGGGGGACCCAATAAAGACCCAAACTTCCTATGGTCCTTATTATGGTGAGCCCCATAAAGGTACCCGTAATTTTGAGAAACTTAGTGTCTTGAGGAGATTTGAGAGCTGGACCTGGGCACTGCCGGCCGACGTCCAGGGGTGTCCTCCAAAGAATCAGTATTTGGAGGGTCCAGGGGACGTAGTATTTGGGGCCCGTAGGGAGAAATTGGGATATACAGGATATATGGGCTTTAGAGTTTAGGATCGAGGGCTTAGAACGTCAGGGCGACGGAGTAAGAAAGGTATCAATGGGGATAGCTGCGCTTGTTATACTGCCACGCGGGGGTCAAACGTATACTTGCTAAATCCCCATGAACACTCAGGTAGGGGGGACTGAACATGAGGCAAAGGAACCCAGTTGCTGAGTTTCCTGGCCGCCAGAAGTGAACATCGTAGATTCTAGGGGCTTTAGCAGGGACCCTTAATGGGGACCCTTGTAGCTTATTGGGAGTAATATGGGTACTACCTGGTTATATAGGGGATATATAAGGCCTATACAAGGGTTATATAAGGTGATGGGATTACACTGGGGTCATGTATACCTAAACAGGTTAGCAGCTACCGTAAGCCCTAAACCCCGCTACTCAGCTACGAAGCTACATTCTTAAGTCCCACGCCCGACCACAGTGGAAAGTAGGAATGGCCAGGGAGGCAATTTCAAGGTTTACAAGGGGAGTTTTGGGGCCGTATAAAAGCTAAATTTTCATGGCTCCATAAGGAGAATATAAGGGTTAAGGATAAAATCAAAGGCATATTTTCAAACCTACCCCTGTTTTGATCAAGAGTGATCTTGAAAACCTTAGGCAGGCTCTGAACTTAGTTGGGACCCAAAATTGGTGATCATACCAACCCACATCATGAAGGGACTACATGTGGACATGAAGGGTGCCCTTGATACGAGAAGGCCTTGGACGATAGGTCATCAGCAATGAGCACCTGGACGCCGCCTAAACTCAAACAGGAGTAACACCTAACGTGTTATCAGCTAGCTATTCTGAATGGGGAGAAGAACTCCACATGTCAAGTATAATGCTTGCCGTTGAATCCCGGAACACCCGGAACAATAGGATAATCTAGAGCCAGCAGAAATTCCGTCTACAAACCATAGATGTGGACATGCACCGATCTGGCCTTTAAAAAAGGATCTCAGACACACCAAACTGTGAAGTCGAAAGGCCACTGAAAACAAATAATTTTGCCTTGCCACAGGCGGTCAACGCGGACCGTGATAGGAGTACACACTGCTTTTGCCAACTTACCCAAACAGGTTGACAGCGTCTAAAAATTCTGCTGCAGAAGTACTTGAAATGGTTGAAGGTTTGTCAGGAAGCCTTCAGGCCTCAATCCTGAATACTGAAGCGTGCAACCTAAAAGGTGAGCCAGATGGGCCCAAGGGAACTTTATAAGGTTCAGGTTTTAGGGTACTCTGTGACGCCCGTAGGATGGCCACTGTCTTGTATGGGACGTTTATTCAGGGTGTAGTATTGCTAAAGCTGTGACATTGGGGGAATGTTCTAGGGTATGGGCAGTATCTAATGATGTCCCTGTGCAATCACATACCCTGCTTGGAAGTTTCATCTGTAGGGTCAAAAGTGGGATGTCCTGCTGTGCGGACTCCGAACCTTGCTTCTAACTACCCATGAACCTCCAGGTAGAACCACGAAAAATTCCATGCACCCCGATGGCTCCTGTTCTGTTGTCGGGGCTGGCGCGTGCTTCGGAATCGGATGCCGAAACCTGTTGGTGCAGAAGGCCTTATAGCTTTGCCAGGGCAAAAAACGAATAGTGCTGAAAGTTATCCACGGTTCTACAAACATGCGCACGTCACATCCAGAACAACAAACATATTCGGAATATGAATTGGGTACTCCCCCCCTCAGTAACAGTTGGATAATTTTTATAATCTGGTTATATATATCCCTTAATAGGACCCCTAATATAGACTGTTACTGGGCGGGCGCAGTACCCAAGATATGACAGCCTTGCTTGTTCCCAGGATGCTCGGACTACCTGTGCTTGGATTTCGCCTTTGCGGTTTCAAAAGCTAAGCCCTAAACCCTAAACCGTGTGCAATTTGTAGGGCTTGGCGCTCAAGCCTTTCAGGCTTCGAGCATGGCCACAATCAATTGCTCAAAGCAAAGGGTACCCTCTGTAGCCCGAAGCCGTAAACCCCAAATCCCTAAACAGCCCTAGACCCAAAACCCCAAAACCCTAAGACCCTAAACCAAACCCCCAAACCTGGACATGCTCTAAACTAAAAGCTACTTGGAAAGTCAGGGGGGACTTCGTAAGGAATGGAAAAGAAAACGGAAGCTACTATATCATTTAGGGTTTAGGGGGACTTACTTAGTAGGTTAATAATGGGGATAATTAGGGTTACTATATGGGTTATAGGGGTTATCAACCTACTTACTAAGTTCCCCGGACCCTCCAAGTAGGGACATTCCCGCCCCTGTTCAAAAACTTCCACGCTTGGTTGGTGGTGGATTTTATGGGGACTCCTTTAGAGATTCATTCTCCCCCCATTCCCGGAAATAGGCGAGCAAGTATTGGAACTCTGTTCTGGATTTCTCACGTTTGGTGGGTTGGTCTACGATATCCTCTTTGCCACAGGCTTTTGATGGATGCCGCCTGGAAGTAGCCCGACTGGCCGATGCGTACAGCAGGCTCAGCAAATCGGTTGACACCAAATGAGACACTGGCTGCTACGTGAATACTTTGTTGAATGTACCTAAGGCAAGTTGATGGAACTGTTGAAGCTCAACGTCAGAGGCTTTGTAAATCTTCTCCAAGAAGATTTCAACGCTTATGACCCAAAACTCCAGTTGCAAATACGATAGCTGCAGCTGGCCAACATCTCGAATATTCCCATCCCGGACAAATGTCTGCATACCCTCCTCCTCATGAAGCCATCCAAGTTGAACTGTTCAGGGCCCTCCTAACGAGACATGGAGGAAAAACACTAATTTGCCAGGCATTGTTGAGAGGCTAGGCATCCCGCCACTGTGATAATCCTAAACCCTAGGCCTTGGGTACTGCCCCCACTCAGTAGCAGTTGGATAATAACTATAATATGGTTATATATAGCCCTTAATAGGACCCCTAATATAGACTGTTACTGGGTGGGGGCAGTACCCAACCTAGGCGCTACTAGAGTGCGGAGAGTCTATGATTCAGGCTTTAGGGTTGAGAGTTTAGGACTCAGGCAGTTCTCATTTTCCACCTAGCTACGCAGATGTTGAAGAGGACGTCTAGGAGATCCAATGATGAATTGCTTTCGACATCTGAAGCTCTAAGCCTAAACATCCAAGTCTACAGCATCGCTAAGGCCTTAGAGGTCAATGCCTATACTACTAGATAAGGTCTATACATAGACTGGAATGTCGAAACCCTTGCTTACACACTGTAAGCCTGAAACAAGATTGTATTTGGAGCTGTTGTTTGCGCGTGGTAAACCCTACAGGACTGAACTATGAAAAACTGTCTAAAGCTTAGAAGTCTGAAGCTTAGTAGCCAAAAAGCCTAAGCCCCAATCCCTGCATCCTATGCCTTCAAATTGAGACTTCTCAAAATCGTGGGCCTTCAGGACCCCATGCAGGGATATATCTTGGGATCTTAAAGGTCTTACGGGGATCGCGGTTGAGATCATTTGAGCTACATCCTGAACTCCTAGCATCTCCCTTCATTAATGACCTTTATATTCGTCCCCTATTTAATCCGCTAAAAACCACCTTTATAAAAGTTTAAGCCCTACACCCTAAAAACCCATAAACCCTAAACACCCTTTGTAGGATTTCAGGTTCTAGCTCATGTAGGGCTTGTTCTCGGAACCCCTGACATCTACTCTCAGACTCTCTAGCGGCACTCCGTAAAGGGGGATATATAAGGGATTCTAAAGGGTTTAGGGTTTATAGTCTAAACTCCTCAGAAGGGGTTCTATAGGGCGTTATATAGGGGACTACTATAGGGGTTGTTAAGGGGGAGACTCGGATTTTAGATTATGTTTCATTTGAAAGTGTCGACCCTATGCCGTGCTCTTAGAACCTATAAAATTGTTTACGTGCAGGAGAAACCACAAAGAACAGGACCCTGACTTACTGGTGGTTAGTGGAGAATAGAGGTATTTTCTTATTCCCCACTAACCCCCAGCAAGCTGAACCTTAAGCCAGTGCCTTGGCACTGCTGGGCGTCGCTCACCGGCCGGGGGCTCCTCGGCAAGGACAACTTCATGTTGAAGGACGGATGGGCCCCCCAAGTACTTGGAGGTTCATGG
>CAJNIZ010046101.1:0-32524 GCA_905231905.1 Symbiodinium pilosum | reverse complement strand
CTACATACCCCTCATACACTCTTTAGATAAAGTCACCCCCTTGAAAACTTCCCTCCCCCCCTCCCCCGAAGTTAAACTCTAATCCCTAAACCCTAAACTCTAATCCCTAAACCCTAAACCTAATCTGAGAGACGTGCAAGGATCTGATCTACGCCAACTTTAAAGACCAAAGGCCGCCAGAGTTTCTTGGGTTCGGGGCTCAGGGTTCAGAATCTACCTGGGTCCTAAAGAGGTCATGGCAAGGATGAATACAAATGTGCACATACAGGTTTAGGGCTTAGGTTTTAGGGNNNTATCTATCTATCTATCTATCTAGATCTATCTATCTATCTATCTATGTTTTCAGCTTCAAGGGGGCCTTCATAAAGTCCTTGCATTCCCTATGTCCCAAAGATCCTCGTGGAAGCTATCCTTGTTTGACAAGCCCCCCATGAGCGCTTAGGGACCTTGCCTGCATGAGGACAGACAGCTTTTGTACAGCTGGGAGGCTCCTTTTTGGAGTCAGGGGTGTAGGTATGAAGACCACCCCTAAGGGTCCAAGGACCCAAATGATAGGGTTTTAGGGCCCAAATACCATTAATATTCTAGTATTTGGGCCCTAAAGCCCTATTATTTAGGTCCTTGGACCCTTAGGGCACATTCATCCTCGAGAATCACATGGAAAATGAAGCGTGACAAGCGAACTGGTGTTGTATGGGGAGGTCGTGTAGTGTGTGCAGTAAGGTCTTTCACCACTCATTCGTGTGAGCTTGTAAAAAAGAGCAGACCCATCTACATCTACAGTGTAGGCATACATCAACAGGCGCATATATGTATACGTATATATATATATGTATGTGTATATATATACATACTTATTTGTTGATTTATCCATGTTTGTTCTTCCTGTTCATGCACACCTACGAGCGCCTCATGCATTACCGTTCTTGTAGGTTAATGAATCTCCAACTGACATGTGCTACGTTTTCTGTCAGAAGCATGTGCAACGGCAGGGTACCACCGAGAAATGATAGGTTAAACGCAATGCCAGAAGCCTGAAGAACGATGGGGACTCTACCCTACAAAGTGCCTCAGTGACTCTTGCTTCTCCGTCGCTGATTAAGTATTGCGTGCTTCCTGACTGGGTCGCCGCGATTTTGTTTATGCAGTGTCTTTTACTCGGAGCTTGCACGTTCCGCACAACCATCACGAACACGTGTGTAGCTTGTGTTTTGGAATCCTTGAAGGTCCTTCATTTAGGAATTCTGCGAAGTTGTTGACTTTTGGCAGTTGACTTTCTTACTTCCTTACCATAATAGTGCCGAACAACCTAGTCAAGGCTTGCATTGTAAATGCTTCCTAGCTCCTGTTCGTACTGGTTATTCTTCGGGAACAAGGGAGGATAATCCCAATACAGATTGTACAGCCCTTACATGTTCCCTACTGGGAACCAGTAAGTCTTGGTAGGGAATATGATCCCGTTACAATCCTCGTATAGACCCTATAGGCCCTAAACCCTCAACCACTATTCCCTACTAAAAACCAGTAAGTCTCTGTTCCCTGGCTTTGGGCCTGAGAATCTCAGGGTTTAGGGTTTAGGATTTAGGGCTTAGGGTCCTCAAACAGGAGTCCTACCTAGACCCCCATACCTTACAACTTTTTTTGTTGGTTCTTGGTAGGGAATAGGGGAATATAATCACTATCAGCATATTCCCATATTCCCTAATGACAACTAACCTGTAAGTTTGTTGGGGTACCTGACTTATGTCTAGTAGTCTAGTATCTCTGTTAAACAGGGTATGGATGTCTAAGTGCCCTTGAAATTCTGAACCCTGAAGCCCAAGCCGGAGCCCCCGGTGAATTCTAAAGCATCCTAAACCCTAAGGCTCCAAGGATCCAAATTTCAAGGCACTTGGGTTCAAATTCTACAGAACATGAGGTCTGTAGGTAAATTTTAGCCTTCAGGAAAGCTTAAATCGTAAGTATTTTAACCCTAAACTCTAAACCCTAAACTCTAAACCCTAAGCCCTAAACTCTAGACCCTAAACCCTAAAGCCTAAAGCCTGGTTCCGGAAGGCTCTACTGGCAAAAGACCAGTGGAGAGGAGCCTTTGTGTCACGTGGCTCATATGAGCAGTATTCTATTTGGGGATGTTTTGAAGGATTTGGGTTATATAGGGTTTATATTGGGGTTATTGGGATCATGGAAAAGAAAATGGAAACTACTGACTATTTAGGGTTTAGGGATTAGGGTTTAGGGTTATAGGATATGAGTAGTATTCTATTTGGGGATATGATGGTGCCCGCGATAGAGTAAGATTCTATCCTCCTTTCGGGGTATAGTATTATTATATAAGCAATATTATCTTACTAAGTTTAACCACCAAAAAAAAAGCTACGCATATGAGCCAGAATCTAAGCTCCTTGAAGGGGGTCATAAAGGGATTATGTAGGGTACTAGTATAGGGGATTTTCTGGGGCTTAGGGTTTAGGGTTTAGGGTCTGCACTCCTTAAAGTGGGTAATATATAGGGGATTATCTGGGGCGTAGGGTTTAGGGTCTGAACTCCTTAAAGGGAGCTATAAAAGGAATAGTGTAGGGTACTATTGCAGGGCATATTCAGGGGGATACTAGGAGTTTCAGACTATAGCCCTTGTGCGCTAGGATGCGCGTACCGGCTTTCGTGAGCATGTGTAAAGTTCCTCTAGGAAGTTTGTGCGTGCATATGTGAGGCTTCCATTTGATGAAAGTCATGAGGCACCTGCGGTGATGGTTTCTTTATCAGATGGTCAGTTTGGATGTAAGTTGTTCGGGCCTCCTATTTGGGGGCTCCTCGAAGGGCTAGTTAAGGACACTCAAACTAAATTTCTTTGACACAAGGGGGGGCGGGGGGGGCGGTTGCCAAGGAAGGGTTGACCCTAGAAATTGTGGATGGGGTGTGACTTCCAGAAAGCTTATCTGAGCGCATGTCTCACTCTCTGTATCTCTCTCGCTCTCTGTCTGTGTTATATGTCTTTGTACGTGTGTATATATATAAATATTCCTGGAACGGGAGTAATAACTTGAACCCTGCACCCGCAGAAGCCAATCCTCATCATAGCCTTACTTGAGGTTCTAGGCCCTAAAACCCCAGGAGCACCCAACCACTTATCTAGAACCAAGTGGGTTTAGGGTTTAGGGTGTAAGCCTTGTTAAGCCTTGCATATGTGAGCCACTTTCAGCATTGGTTTTAGTGAGGGGCTCTAAACAGTTGACGTAGGGGTCCCTCTTGTACTTTACTTTAGTCCCTAATAACATAGTCTCAAATGAGGAACACATGTCCATGAACTTATGATATGTAGGAAATATTGAGTCCCAAAATCCTGAACACCTAAACCGTAAAGCCTAACCCCTAAACCCCTACCCTAATCTCAATATTAGCCCAAGCTTAGGTCCACAGCAAAGTATGCCCAGGCCTCACTCCTGCCAGCGCCTACGAGGAGGATGTGCGCTACCGTTTCGCAGACTGTGTGCTGGATGCTTGGTCGTAAACGCTAAAAAACTTTTAGACACTGAACTAACCCTAAATCCTAAACTAACCCTAAACCGCGTTTGAAAGTACCTGAACCGTATGGAACCCTTCAACTGTTGGATACCTTCACATGTACATGAGCTGTAGTCTAACCTCCTTAAAAGGGGTTTCATATAGGGGATTATCTAGGGTTTAGGATTTAGGGTCTAAACTCCTTAAAGGGGGGGTAATATATAGGGCACTATGTAGTGTTTAGAGTTTAGGGTCTAAATTTCTTAAAGGGGGCTTATATTGGGGGATTGTACAGGGGACTACTATAGGCGTTATTAAGGGGGATACTTGGAGTTTAGGCTATAGCTCGTATATCTTTCCATTACTGATTATTCATGTTGGTATTTCTCGCAAACCCTAAGGGTCCAAGGACCCAAAGAATATGGTTTTAGGGCCAAAAACCCTATGATTTGGGTCCTTGGACCCTGACGGGAAGGGTTCATGTAGCTTTAGGATTTCGGGTTCGAGGTGTAGGGTGTTGGGAGAGGATCTTCCAGGTCCTCCTCCGTGTTTTTGTTCACTTGTTTCTCCATGATGGTAACTACCTACCTTCAACCCTAAACCCTAAACCCTAAACCCTCGTCCCTCAACACTGCCTGACCCCCCAATTGCCCTCCATGGACCCCTAGTCCTGATAGGTTTACCCTACACCAAAGACCCTAAACCCTAAACTCTCGCTTTCAGTTCCATAAGGCGCACTACACCCTAAACCCAGGCTCAAGTTACCCTAAGGGTCCAAGTACCTAGTAATCAGATACTTACCCAAAACCTGTGCTAAAACTATTCTTACCCCAAACCGAGTACCTAATGCTTGGGTACTTGGACCCTCTGGAAATCCTGAACCCTATACAACCCCATTGTATGAGTTTCCATGTTGTTTTCGATTATCCCTATGGTACTTGGACCCTTTGGGTTAGGTTCGTTAGCAGTAAACCCGAAACCCCGAATCCTAAACACCAAGCCAGCCGAGGATATGGAGCGGAATCGGCTGTCACTCGGACTCGGAAGTCATGCTACGGGTGCTTCCGGGGAGTAGGGGAACCCAAAGGGTTTAGGGTTTACAGGTTTAGGGGTTAGGGGGATATTATGGTTTAGGGCTTGGGGTGTAGGGTGTAGGTCTTGGGGTTTAGTGTAAAGGGGATTCTAAAGGAGGGGGTTTCCTTAAGGAATATAGGAGTTCTGGAGGGTTTCTGCAGGGCTTGGCATGTAGGGTAAGGGTTAGGGCTCAAGGTTCTACAGGGTTCATATGTACTAGGGGTTCACTTATGGGTTCGTTTAGTGTACGTATAGAGTTCCTTTAGAGTATTGTTGTGCGAGTTTATTAGGTGTCCAGTTTGAGGTGCCACAAATTAAATGAAAAAAGCAGTTACCAACATATGGGTGGTTGTCAAGATTATGGTCTTTTTTTGGATCCCTATTATAATATGGCACCTAATATTTAGGGTACCCCAAAACGGACCATAATTTTGACAACCACCCATGTATAGGGTTTAAGATGCAGCGGGCCTCATTCGCGACCCGGACTTCATCTTAAACAACGGCGCTTCAGCTTCATCTGGGAATGAGGTATACGTACTAGCATTGTGAAGCACAGAATGAGTGAGAGAGAGAGAGAGAGAGATAGAGGGAGATAGAGAGAGAGAGAGAGCGGGGGGGAGAGAGAGAGAGAGAGACAGAGAGAGACAGAGACAGAGACAGAGAGAGGCAGGGAGAGAGAGAGAGAGAGATCTATATAGATAAATATATAAATATATATATCGGGTGAAATACGCGGGCTAAGGCATCAGCGAGGATTAGAGAATCAAACGGGAAGGACAGCACAAAACATGAAATGGTAGCTGGGCTTCAGAAAAGGGTTTGCAGGGTTTGTATGTTGGCCCACTGGTGCAGAAACTGTAACAGGGGTGGAGCAGGGAATCTGGGTACCGTTCTGGTTCTGGTGGACAATATTGGGTTTATTACAGGGGCCCACTCGACCCTAAAACCCTATAAACCCTCAACCCTAAACTCTAAAACCTCTAAAACCCTATAAACCCTGAACCCTACCCTCTAAAACCTCAATGGCCAGATGACTTTCAATGGGGTTCGAAAGCTCGAGATGCTATGCTTTGAACGGTTGTCCGTACTAAAGCCCCCGAATTGAGTTTATTTTATCTGGGGATACTATGGTACCCCTCATAGAGTAAGATTATATCCTCCTTTTGGGGTATAGTGTTTTATATCAGGAATATTATCTTACTAGGTTCAACCACCAAAAAACACTACTCAATTGTTTGCGTAGTTGTGCAATTTGGACTCTTGAGCATAGGCTGCAGGATAGTATGTAGCAAGCAAACGCTACTGTTATGATTCCCATGTAGGTTTTAGGGTTGAGGCTGAGGGATCCAAGTAGCCCAATGTAGGAACTGTGTTTACCCTAAACCCCTAAACCCTGAACCCACAAACAGAGACTTTGGGGCCGAATGTAGGCATTATTTGTATACTTGGATCCGTAGGAAAAGTGTGGATACCACGGGTCAGCTTAGCATTTTCCTGATCTGGGCTCCAGGCAAGGGGTCTGCAGGGGTGGCGGAGAAGAATCTCCAGCACAAGCAGCAAGTGGCCTAGGATGCAGCCAAGTTTGCTGCAGAAGCGCACGAAAAAGCCACGGCTCTTTCCCAACAGGCTGGCGAACAAAGAGAACAAGCGGTACGTTTGGCAGCGCAGGCCAGGATCAGGGCCCGGTTTTGCAAATTGCAGGCCACGGTTTCAGAGTTAGCAAGCCAAGCAGATGTCATTGCCAGTCGCAAAGTGGAGCGAAATGCTGCGTACCTTGTGGAGAAGCGTGGCAGTTCGGTGATGCTAACAACTGTGGAGAACCTGCAGAACGCGTTGCTGGCTTTGGGAGGCCACGCAGCCATCGTGATTCTCATTGTTTTGCCGATGAAGTCTCTGTCGAGTCCATTTGCAGTCTTGCGTCGCAGATGGGAGCGGCCAGCCAAATCCAAATTCAAAAGCAGCCATAGCCTGCAAAGGGTCCATGTAGCTATATGGTATATACTAAGGTCATAAAGGGGTTCACTTATAACTAGTTTAGGGCGCAAGTATATACCGCGGTGAAGCGTCATTTGGGGTTTAGGGTTCAGGATGCCCTAAACCCTAAACCCTATCCCCAAGCATCCCCCAGGATCTGTGTCCGGGAGGACCACACGGACAAAGACGTGAAAAACACCATCTGCGCCCTGTGCTGGTAGTGAGTACAGTTCCCAAAGGGTCAATGTATGGTTTAGGGGTTTAGGGTTTTAGGGTGTAGGTGGCAGCCCGATACCCCATAGTAGCATCCCCTTATCCAAAGAGGGTCCATGTAGTCATATAACATATATGTTCCCATATAACTAGCTAGGGCCCAAGTGTATACTAAATCGCTACATGGACCCTTTGGGACAGTTGATGGGCGGATCCTGCGTGTCCTTTAGAGTAGCAAAACATCGTGATTCCTAGTTACTTGGCTGATAGTAAGGAATGGAGGAACTTCTCCCTACAGCGGCCCCTGTAGCATCCCCAATAGCATAATAGAATGGCAGTTCTACAGCGGCCCCTATAGACTCCTCCAAGACAGTAGTAGTTTCCACTTTCTTTGCATTTGCTGTCAAGGAATTAGAATAAAGTTATCATCATGGGTGTATATAGTAAGTAATATGGTTTCCTTAACATAGTACCTGAAATTAAGTTCCTTAACTTAACAGCGACCCAGTAAAACGACGTCAGCAAGGCTTCAAGTAGTATGAGGTCTTGCAGGATTTGCCCATCAACAATACGGACTCCCATGGACTGATGAACCTACATCTACATGGTTTAGGGTCTAGGGTGTGGGGCTTAGTTTAGGGTTTAGGGTTTAGAAGTGTGCTATGGTAGAAGAATTACCGACGTCGTGGTCCTAGATTCGTTGTAGAACTATAGATTGATAGTTAGGCCCCTACAGTAGACAAATCAGCTGTACAGTCCCTATAGGATTTAGACTGTTTTGTTTTCAGGGTTCGGTCTTGAAGGTTCGTGTGAGTAAATCTTGGCTCGGGAGCAGAAAGCCCTAGGAATCCAAATTCCAATTGCCCAAACGTTGGCATAGTTATCCGCTTTATACATGCTCAAGGTGGTTACTAAGAAGTTGTTAGACTTAGTTGCATCGTCGCATTGCTGAACATGATTCTTACAAACGCAGACAGGCAGTTGGAGCATGGCAATGATATGGCAAGCGTCTGTGGAAGAAGTGCTTGCGCCAGTTAATTTTTCCAGGGAGACCAATACCCCATAGTAGCATCCCCTTATCCAGAGGGTCCATGTAGTTGTATATACATATATATATATATTATATTTAGGTCTTAAAGGGGTTCCCATGTAATTAATTGGGGCCCAAGTATATATCAAATAGCTACATAGACCCTTTGGGTAAGACATTCGGGAGTCTAAGTCATATTTGGGAACCCTAAACCCTTAAACAGCGTTTTGCTTGGGTGGTTCATGACCATGACACGCCGTAGCATAGGAGGATGGTGGTGGACTCTTCCCCGTGCGTGCCTGTTCCAGTCAAGCCTGTCTTAGTAGCTGAGTGGATAGCCTTTGATGCCTTGGGGTCTGACACACAAACCCACATATTATGTGTATATACATATGCATATACTGTTTTCTTCTTCTAGAAGAAAACAAGGCTAGCCTTTCGACCGGGAACCTGGCCCTAAAAGCTAAAGCCTAAACCCCAAACGCCCCAAACCCAAAGCCTAAACCCCTACAGTCTAAACCCTGAAAAGCCTGAACCCTTTCCCTTCGCCCCTCGTAACACCAACTCTCAGGACCCAAATTACGCGATCAGGTTTGTAGATCCCCAAACCCACAAGTGAGTATAGAGTAAGATTATATCCTCCTTTTGGGGTATAGTATTTTATATAAGGAATATTATCTTACTAGGTTCAACCACCAAAAAACACTACTCAAGTAACAAATTCTAGCCATCAATACTACATGTTTCGGGTCCAGGCCTCATCCCCAAAGTTACAAGTAACAACTTCTAGTAAGATTCAGGGGGCTTAGGGTGTAGGGTTTATCCTCTGTTTCGTATAAGCCCCTATACAAACACAGGTTTCATTTCATGTTGCATTATCTTTTCAATTTTATTCTGCATTACTTCTGCAAAGCCGCTAAATCCTAAAACCCTAAATCCTGAATCCTAGATATTCCTACAATCGCATTTCGCTTTCCGAGCCCTCCGGGCCAATGAACAAGGTGAGTATCAAGTCATCCCGCAATTTGATCCAATGTCATCACGTGCCCACAAGAATACTAACCCTCCCCACGCCCCTGATGATTAATATTCCCGTTAACAATCCATAATGCAGAATGGTACTATACGAGGGGCGGATTATCATGGGGGTTTACTGTTGGTGGAGGTGATTTTTATGGTTGATGGACAAACCTTGCACCATCACACTTAAGTTTTTACGGCTAACCTATTAGTCCAAGTATCGGGTATCAGGGGACGTCTGGGCACTCGGACCCCACTACATTGACTGGCCTCCTCGTTATAAGTTGGGTTATAATGGTGAGGGGTGTGGTTGTACGTCCTATCAATAGTAGTTGCGGTAGCTGTATGTTTTACGATGTAACTGGGGGGTTGTAATTTGGAGGATGCGGCTTTGTGGGTTACAGTGACTCCAAGCAGGTTGGCGCAAGATTGAGGAGACCATACTCATAATATAGGATATAGGATTGCATGAGGCTGAGGTTCATGGGAGAGCGGCTGCCCTCATAACATCCCGTAGAAGAGTGCTTATACATTCCCTGCCCCACTTTCCCCTGTAAACAACTTACGTTGCGGTTGGTATTGCTAGCAAATTATGAGCACTACCCTCACCAGGGCATTCATGTCCACCAGGTGCTGTGTCACTGGATGGCAGTGGGGACATGAAGGTTCTTGCCGAGGGCTGCGCTGCTTGCCATGGTTCTTTATCAACAGGGGAGGGACTCCAGCTCATGCCCTCGAGATAGGGATCCTGTCAGAATCTCCCGCAAAACTCATGATCACTATGCTGTTGATGGTACTGTGGGGGAAGATTTCTGGGGCGCGGGGACAGGGTCATGAGGTGAAGGGGCGACGAAGGGTAAGGTATTCACATCTGGGCTGCAGAGTTCTTGAAATATTTCGCCTGAGCAGCTTCTTACTCTGCCAAAGAAGAAGCAGCATCGAAGTGCCCCAAAGAGTGAATGGCTTTGCCATGGGAATCCATGCGGGCTCAAATTACATGAGGTATAGTCTACACTCCTAGTTTCCCTTATAACCCGTATAGTAGTCACCTATATAATCCCCTATATTGGAAAAGAGAATGGAAACTACGATATTATACAGGGTAAGATAGGGCCTAGGATTCATGATTGAGTGTCTGTCTGCATGTACTCGTGCTTGTTTTTCTCTGCACTGACCGCAGGATTATGGAACCTCAAGCTAGCCGATACATCCGAAAACATGTTCCGGAGACTCCCCCTCATGCCCCCTAGGTTCCCTGATATAGGGGTATGGGGTTTAGGGCCACCCTTCGCTCGAAAATCACTCAAGGATTTCTATGCTGCTCCACAGTTGCACCCGGACGGGAGCAAACTGGCCTACATTTGCTGGAACTTGGGCTGCAGTTGCGGCTGAAAGGGCCTTGATGTCGAAACTTTACGCCGTAACCCTTGTAAGCCCAGACTTCGAACTGTAAACGGGTTTAGGGTTTAGGGTTTAAAGCCCTAAACCCTCAACCCCTGAAACCCTGAACCCTAAATCCTAAACCTCTAAACCCTATACCCTAAACCCTGAACCCTAACCTTGCATTCAAACCTAAACCCTGAATCCTAATTACACCCCAAAGCCCGCAAACCAAAGCCCTGTTCCCTTTTTAGAGGAGTGGTCTTCCCTATGGCCCCTAATTGGGATTGTAGCATTGTTTAGATTATATACTAGGTAGTCTAAGGGCCCATACCATAGGCCCATACTTTCAACCGTAAATGCTCCTCAAATGTCAAACGCTGGATGCGAAACCCAACCCGCAAATCCAGAAGCGCCAGAACCCCTTCTTCCAAAGCTGTAAGGTTGAAACCATGACCCTAAACCCTAAACCCTAAACCCTAAATTGGGCCCTTGACCCTGGGATCCTTACATACCCGCCATTTACCCTATATAAGCCCTAAAGCCCCCCTACCCTTCTTTGAGCTTTCCAGGCTTAAGCCACAAAATGTTTACACGGTTCCTATTTATTCCTAGAGGAATCATCCCAGGCAACCTAGACGCTCCGCAGCCCTAAATTAGGGTTTAGGGTCTAGGGTTCAGGGTTTAGGGTCTAGGGTTTAGGGTTTCGGTTTAGGGTTCAGGGTTTAGGGTTCAGGGTTTAGGAGTACGAAACCTATAAATCCATGAAGTTCCTTGGGCTTACCCTTTCTGACGGAAGCATCCTCATCATGGCACCCTAATCGGGTTTGTAGGGTTTCAATTTGAGAGTCTATGTAACAGGCACATGAGGATCCAAAACTGAAAGCCCTGAACCCTAAGATGGGCCCACACCTGTAACCCCATCACCCGCAGCTTAATAGTAAATCCCCCTTATTCGGTACAGGTACAACCCATGCTAACTATAGGCAATTGGGGTTACAGATGGTTCCAAGCTTGTTGTAGAAGTTTAAACCATGACTAATACCCTCCCCTTGCAATCCCTAAATAGCCATACTGAATTATACACCAAACCCCTATTCTCATTGAATTGGGCCCTGTTTTGCGCTTAACGTAAACCCTCTAAACCCAAACCCTGTCTGACGCTTCCTGAAGGAATCATCCCAGCATGCCCTGGGACGCTACTGAGCTACACCTGGCCACGGTGGACAAGAGCGGCTTGCTTACTGGCAAGGCGACACAGGGTTCAGGCTTTAGGGTTTAGGGTTTAGGGGGGAGTGGCCTAGGGTTTGTGGATTGGGGTTCAGGGCTTTGTATTTGGGGGTTCAGGGCTTTGGTGGCTTAGGATTTGAGTGGTGCGCGTTTGGCGTGGGGGGCTTAGGGCTTCAACACTTAGTGATTGGGGTGTGGGTTCAGGCCTGTGTATGGTCCTTTGATGCCTTGGTATAAGGTTCAACGAAGACTGTCGTGCTTTGCAAGCTCACAGTACTAGCTTAGTGGTATTGAGGCGGTCAAAGCATCTTGATGCGTTTCATTGCATATCCCTGTTTCTGTCGCATGTTGGTGCTATTGCGGTTCTCATCAGCAAGAGAAAACAACCCCAGATTATGGGATCCCATGTGTCCAGGAAGGAATGAGCCACGTGGTTAGGGTTTAGGGTAAAACTAGGGATGATGATAACGACCCCTCTGGTAGACGTTGGAAGTTTGTTGCGATTCATTCCTGTGTGCCATCTCAAGGGGGGACCCGAGCATTCTCCACATACTCTTGGAGTCCACAAAGGGAACCCCGGATTTTGAGAAGTCTCCATACAAACACTAGGGCATTCCACCTTGCAGTAACGGTTACCATAAAATCTAGTAGGGGGTGATCATTTCAGTAAAGCCACTTTAAGGATCGTTACTCGCAGGGGGGGATGGCCCAGTATGCATACGTGCACATGTGTAATATATGCGCATATATATATATATATATACACACATAATGTCTATGCTTAGATGCAAATATATATATATGTATATATATATGTATATAGTGTCAAAACCCATGCTTTCGGCTGTTCGACCAAGCATTGGCTGTATCTCCGGATGAGTCAGCAGGGCACTGTAAGGCTTTTTAGGGTTCAGGGTTTAGGGTTCAGGGTTTAGGGTTTAGAGTTTAGGGTTCGAGTCTCTGGAGAATTATGTAGGGATGGTTTTTTTTCCCAAATTAGGATTTCGTCTTGGGGGTCCCAAGGTTTTGGCAAACTACCGGATAATCCCTGCTTTCACGGTTTCCACTGCCTCTGGGGAACAGATTTCGAACTCTTAGACCCAATTCCCCCCCTACACCCTAAACCCTGTATAGATCCTAAACCCTGAACACTGGGGGAGAGGACTACAACCCCCGAGTCGAAAGACAGCCGTTGAAGGTGTCATTGCTGGTTGAGACGTGTTAGCCAGCATTTTCTACATGGTCCGTACAACATCTGGATGTGCTCCAGTGAGGTTGGTGTATCCTTCAGTAACACGCCAAAAAGCAGTAAGGTAGGGGACTACATAACTACCCACACAGTCGCCCTAAATTTCCTTTTTTTGTTTATAGTATCCGGAGCCTCTAAGAGACCTCAACATGATGCTAGTAGTTTAGGCCCCCACCGTATTTAACGAGACTGTTCATCGAGCATTTGGAGGCATGTGTCATGCGGACATCCCCATATAGGTAGGTGACAGGAGTATGCTGAACCGGCAGAAACATAAACTTGCACGCCCTGATTACGCCTCGTGTGAACCCACTAATTACCAGGTATAGTATAGCCCCATATCTTGTGGGTAAAGGGAGTTGCAATTTCTTGCCAATAATCTTGGCAGGAGGTTATTTGTGGTGGAGATGGCGAGTCTGTTTCCGTGCCATGACTGCAAGTGGCTGCCATACCCAGACCTATATACCCTACCCCTTTATTTGGGTCTAGGTACCTACCCTCCTCCAGCACTTTGGAATCCTTTTGTGAGCAGGACTACATTTCTTGAAGATGGGGACCAGATTGGAAGGTCTTGGGTTTAGGGTCTATGCTTTAGGTTTCAGGGTCTGGGTTTTAGGTTTTAGGTTTTATATGGTTCAGGGTTTAGGGGTGCGAACCTTCTAGACACTAGAGGGTCAAGGTACCCAAAAAGCATGGGGGTTGTAGGTCTCAAGTGCTGCAATCCGATTTGTGTACTTGGACCCTGTAGGGGACTACAGTCAGCACTCTGAACCCTGCTTGAATCCCAACTTCTCAACCCCTACCCGGATTTCAGGGTGCAGGTTAGCCCTTTCACAGTAGGGATTCCAACAAGCCAGATTTAGGATTAAGGCTTTGAGGTTTGGGTCCAAGGGTGTCAGGGCTGTACGTATAACTATGACCTATGGTGAGGCTCATCAGCCGAGAATTTCTGTGGACCTGGAGATTGGGGTTCAAGGGTTTAGGGTTTTGGGCGTTTGCAAAGTTAGGGGTCTCCTGCCTTCAATGTCAAGCCCATCATGTGGTATTCCGCAACACTCTAAGTATCTTATCGCCACACGGGTCCTTCCCCAAATTAGGGTCCCATTTCGGCACCCCTAGACGTTAGGTGCTGCAACACGATCTTTCAGCAAGAAAAGAGGCCCACAGCTTTGAGGGCAGCCCGTTTTCTTGTCCAAACCTCTACCGTTCAGGGTTTAGGGGTTTAGGGTTTATGACCCCTAAACGCTAAGCCCAAACCCGTTGGGGATTTAGATTTCAACCTCCTGGGCCGAACGTTGCATTCCCCTGTCCATAGTTGTTGGATAATCACTTCATTTGTAGGGTTTAGGATTCAGGGTTAAGGGTTGGGTAATGTGTCCATAATGCTGCCTGTTGGGGGGAGGAATGTTGCAAATGCAGGCAAGCTGGCAGAAAGCTAGCTATAAAGGAGTCTTTTACGCAATTAGGTCCTCGTTTCGATGAGAAACCCTAAACCCCTAAACCCAAAGCCCTAAACTCCTAAACCCCGAAACCCCTAAACCCCTAAACCCTAAACCCCTAAACCCAAAGCCCTAAACTCTTAAACCCCTAAACCCTAAACCCCTAAACCCCAAACCTCTAAACCCTAAACTCCTAAACCCCTAAGCCCCTAAAACCCTAAACCCCTAAACCCCTAAACCCCTAAACCCTAAACCCCTAAACCCCTAGTCCATGAGTTGCAGCGAAGCCAAGGAGCTCTCAGGACTGGAAGGCCAGAAATTTGCGCACCCTTGCCCCCCCCGGACAATATCCCAAATAAAAGGTTTAGGGTTCAGGGGATTAGGGTTTCGGGTTTGGGAACACCAGGGATGCCACGCCCGAAGCCTTCAAACCTTGAAGCTGCAGTTGCATGCCCAAGACCTGTCCAACCCCCAACCTCGAACCCCCTAAACCCGCAAATCTTTCATACCTCTACGCATCCATACATCATGCCCATGAGCTCACCCCAATTTAAAGAAAATCAAGTCCGTCTTCCTGGACAACTCTGCTGTTTCGGAGGACCCTGCACCCTAGATATCTTACCACCCTGAACCCTCAAAATCTATGCTCCCCCTGGCTTCCGCTTCAGAGGACCCTATGCCATACATATCCTCAAAGAGCCTTTATGGTACTCCCCTAGCTGCCCTAAACCCTACAAACCCTAATCACTAAACTCCAGACCCTAAACTTTCAACCCTAAACACCCCTAAGCACTAAACCAAGGTCCTGCAGCCAGCCTTTTCTCCCAGTGGCACCCTGCACTTCATCGCAGACAGATCCGGCTGGTGGTGCTTTGGTGGGCACGAGTTAGGGTTTAGGATTCAGGGCTCAGGCTTAGGGCAAGATGTTGGGCTCAGGGTTTAGAAGTTGGATCTTATACTGTAGGGCTTATGGTTGAGGAGCTTCTTTTAGGCAAGGGTAAGACTAAGGACTGCAAACTACAAAATGCATGGGCGTGTGAAGGCTTACCTTAAAAGGTAAGCTGGAAGTTGCAAACAGCTACCGAAATTTCCAATTTTCCCGGGCTCCTCAGCATGCCAGATTAAACCTTAAACCCTAAAACACAAATTCTCTGGCAAGGGGCATGAAAACGGAGAAGAAATGTGAAGATTTGGCTACTTGGTGCTGTGTAGGGAAGGGCGAAATGGGTTTTAAGGATTGTTTTTGTTAATTACATAGGAACCAGTAGAGGGAACCCCTGAGCCCTGAACTGGAAACCCCTTTAACGCCTCAACCCTAAGCCCTAAACCTTAAACCATACACGCTAAACCTTAAGCCCGAAACCTTAAACCCTAAACCCGAACCCCTACCCAGCAGGGGTTTTGGCTGGGAGCTTGTTTTCGTGAGCGGTTAAGGTTTAGGAATTCGGGTTCAGTTGTTTAGGGGTTCATGAGTTTGGGGTTGTGTGTAGGATTATCATCCAAATCCGATTTTTTGAGTTGCTGGGTAGCGAGTGTATGAGTGGATTGTTTCTGTGAAGCCTTTCATCATAATACATTTTCCCTCTGGGCATGCACTCCCTAAGTCCTAACCTCCAATCCCCTTAGGAAAAACTTTGTAAGTTTAACAACCAAGGAACTGGTAAAGATTTTTCAATATAGGTTAGGAGGACCCCCCCCCACCCTGTAATGGTGGTAGAATAGGAATATAATAGGACCCTAATATAGGTACTACTATGCCTTATAAGTTACTATTACAGGGCGGGGGGTCCACCTAAAATATAGGTCTAAGGAGATTCCAGGAATCCCTGAACCTTGAGCCATCTGACGCCATGGGTTTTGGGATGCTCGAACACTGAGCCGAAGCCTTGACTGTAGTATGCTTAGGCTTCGCGATTTTAGGGCCTAAACCCTAAGGGTCCAAGGACCGAAAATAGTAGAGTTTTAGGGCCCAAATGCCATTAATAGTTCAGTATTTGGGTCCTAAAAACCTACCATTTTGGGTCCTTGGAGCCTATGGGCAACCCCTATAAACCCTAAACCGAATCAGGGTCCTTCAACCTTGAAGATAGCAGTTTTGATCTAGGGCTACGAGAGCTTCTGGTCAAGTACCCACTAAACCCTAAACCTTGGGTTATTCCCCCTTACAGTAACTGTTACCACAAGGGGTAATAGGAATTATAATAGCCCCTTAATAAGGCCCCCTTTAAGGACAGTTGCTGGGTGGGGGAATGACACAACCTAAACCCTATCGTCCCTCTGAAGTAGATGGAATATGGGGTATGTATTGGATAATGGAAAAGAAGATGGAAACTACTATTTAGGGTTTAGGGGTTTGGGCTTTACAGTCCCCCTGAAGTAGATAGAATATGGGGTATAAATGGGATCTTATTTTGATATACCCAAAGCCATATTCTATTCACTTAAGGGGGACTGCAAGCCCGAAAAGGAATCTCTACACCTACGGTGCTGACGGCATCGCGCCACTCCTGGAGAAGGCGGGCAAGTCTGCAAGATTTGGAAAGCTTTCTTAGGGTTTAGGGTTTAGGGTTTGGAACCTGAAAAGGACCCCCCCCCAGAGACTATTGTTCTTCTAAGCAGGAACTACATGCGGTTCCATGTCAGTTTAGGAGCGCGTAACTATAAAATGAAATTTTCTGAAAACTCCAGAGGCATGGAAACCAGTTTCCAGGACGGAGTACGCGCGCTTCTGTATAAGGAGTTGGCAGTAGAATGCAGAAGCCATTGCGAGCTGTTGCCAGTTTAGCTCCACTGTTTCCTTAACTTGTAAAACTGCAAATGTGACAAACATTGAATGATTCTGAAGCTGTGTAAATCCTCACTCTACAGGGTTTTTGACCTTCATAAGCCTAGACCCTAATACGAGTTCTCTTAACCGCCCCTTATACTACCTCCTGTAAGACTCCCCGTTGACTACCCGTAACTTTAGCAACGTCCCATATAACCCTAAACCTTGAACACTTAAGCACCTCTCTCTCTTCTCCCTAAACCCCTAAGAACCCTAAAGAACCAGAAAGAACGCCTACACTCCTCAACCCCTACACCCTGAACTCTAGAGCTCAAAGCCGTAAAGCCCTGACCCTAAAACCCTAAGAGCCCCGAAGAACCTTTAAACAACTTTAAAGCCCTAAGAACCCCAAACCCTAAACCCCTAAGAATCCTAAACCGTAAACCATTAACCCAAATCCCCCAAACCCCTAACCCCTAAGAACCCTGAACCGTTAGCCGTAAACCCGAAACCCTTAACCCCTAACCCCTACCTAGACCTTCCAATGTAGTACCTTTGTAGTAGTCCCAATAAGAAGCCTAACCAAAAAACCATACCAAACCCACAAAGGAACTACATTGGAGGATCTAGGTAAGAACCCCCTTGAAGGATGCGGAGTTTGCCGGGGCTGCCCCGGGCTGGCAGCTGGGACAGCAGAGCCTTGGCTCAACTTGAACAACAGGGTTTAGGGTTTAGGTCATAGGCTTTAGGGTTTAGGGTGGTTATATGAGCTATAGTCTACACCCCTTTCAGGGAATGATATAGGGGGTTATATAGGGGACTACTATAGGGGTTCTTAAGGGGGATACTAGGAGTTTAGACTATAGCTCATATAGGGTTTAGGATTCTTGCGTTTAGGGTTGGGGGTCTAAACTCCAAAGAAAGGGTGGTTAGTAAGGGGGGATGCTAGGAGTTTAGACTATATCCCCTACAATCCCCTATATAATCCCAGTTCCCATTTTATTGTCCATTTTCTTTTCCATTTGATTCTCCATTATTAAAGGGAGGATGCCAGGAGTTTAGACTATAATATAGCTTCCCTCAGCATTTTCTCAGAGTTGGCTCCAGTTTTTTTTAGGGCGTCATTTAGGGTTTGGGGTTTAGGATCCTCGGGTTTAGTGTTTTAGGGTTCAGGGTTTCAGAGTTTAGGGTTTAGGGGTTTAGGGTTTAAGGGCTTAGGGTTTAAGGGTTTAGGGTTTGGGGTTTTCAGGATGTGGGGTTCAGGGCTAAGCCTTAAAGGCTAAACCTTTGGGGGTCTCCAGGATCAGGTTGTGCGTATAGACGGATTGGGATGTCTTTGCCCTAAAACTTAGACCCTAGAGCTTCCAGCCTCTCAGCGTTTGTAGTTATCATGGGGTTTCAGGGGTTTGTTTTGGTATTGCTGGTTCGCAGGTTCTTCCCAGAAAACACCAGTCATGCTGAATTCAAGCGTAGGCTGGATCTAGCGTCTACGGTGCATGCACAGGTCGTTTGGGTTTCAGATTTCAGGTCGTCGAAAAACCTCCCTCCATCATTTGGTATTGGGGCCCCGAGGGAAATAAGGGTCCATGTACCCAAGTATTGGGGACTTGGGCGCCAAGAACCTTTCAGATTATGGTATTCGGGGCTTGAAGCCTCATGATTTTTGTGTTTGGACTCTTGGGGTCTGAAAGGATCCGTAAACGGGGTTCATGTTAGTTTAGGGGACGGTAACGCATGCAGCGATCTTGGCCCTTCCAACAAGGTCCTGGCTAAAATGGAGCTTTTGCCTGCGCGGGTAGGCAGAGAATTTGGAGCGACGGCCGCGTCATGGGCTCGTAGTCATCTGAATTCGGGAGCTGTAGGGGTCAGTGTTCAGCGCCTGCTGCAACCCGAAACTCGCTTTGGCAGGACTCCAGTGTTTGCTTTACTTGGGGCACGAGAATGTGGATGCAGCACAGACCTAGACCCTCCAATGTAGTTCCTTTTTGGGTGTGGTATGGGTTCCTGGTTAGGATTGTTATAAGGACTACTAAAAAGGTACTACATTGGAGGGTCTAGGGACCGGATGCCCCCGAACCGTAAGTCCTCAGCCATAAATCTTGAACGATCATTTTCTTCGGAAGGCAGCCCACGCCATGCAAGCGCGCACCCCTGAGCAAAACCGCTGGACAAACGTGAAAAGCTCAAAACATGAAGTTGCAGTGGAGCCTTGCGGCGGTTGCTTATTCTGGGGTTAATATATAGGGTAATATAGGGGCTATATAGGGATAATGGAAAGATAATGGAGTTATATAGGGTTTAGGGTTTGATGGGATCCTGAACTATAGACCCCGGCTACCCCTCAAATTAGGCTTAAGCAAGCTGTAATGCGACATTCTTTGGGGCCCATGTTGGGGGATGGGTCCGAGAAAGGGAGAAACGAGTAATGTAAGAGTCATCAAAAAAACTACCCGGAGTTCCGGCAGACCAATTTCGAAACAAAAGAGGTGCTAACCCACGGTATCTAATTATATGCATAACACCTACATTGGGCCGTGAATTCTATGAATATTACCTACAGTGGGCTATTTGTATGATCAGGGTAATCTCGAAGGACTTCAAAACTCTAAGCCCTAAGCTCCGGATCCCACAGCCAGTAACAAGAGGGTTCTAATAGAATTCTCTGGGACCTGAGGCCTGATATTTCTCTCTGCGGTCATCATCGTCGTAGCAATACCTAGACCCTGATGCCCTGCCTTTTTTTTTTAAGATACCTAATTTTATGTTTACGTGGTATCTTCTACATACAAAAATAGGTACCTAACAAAAGGGGCAGGGTATGGAGGTCTCAGTAGGAGGAGAAGGAATCAGAGCAAGCATACGTAAGAGTAGAAGATGGAGAAGGAGCAGGAGCAGGAGAGGGTTCATTCTAAGGCGAGCCACGATGTTGACCAGTTTGTTTGGCCGCGGAATTATATTATCGTCGCCCCGTTGGGATTCCTGCCCCCCCCCTGGAAGCCTAGTGTTTGTATAGTTTGCATAGTTTGCAATCAACATCATACGTACACATCTTAAATCTAGGGATTTAGACTGGCTCCATGAATTTTAAGACCATCACTCCTTTTCCCAAGATGATGCTTACATCAAGGCGCAGTTCCCATTGTATGCTAGAGGTGTCCAAGGTGCCCGGAGGAGGAATTCTGCGAGGAATGTACCCAAATCCGGCGATAGACGATAGCTACCAAACGGAGAGCCTTCCGGACGAATCCATGACAAGCTTAGGGCTTAGTGCCAGTTGTAGCATGATTTTGTTTAGGAAGCCACAAAGTCTTCCCAGTGAAGGAACTACTGCTTCCTGCCAGATGGCAGCTGTATGGCATGTGACATGGACAGCAAGTGGGAAGTCCATATCTCTTTTTTGTTTACGTGGCTTGTCCTTTTCTGGGCTCCCGGTTTGTGTGTGTCAAGGCGGTTCAAAGGCCTCTACTATGCCCGAAAAACCGACCATACGCGACTCTACAGCCCTTATAGGCATTTCAGACCCATGTTTCTCGCTTTTTCTTAGGGGTCCCGTAGGGTCTAGGCCCTAAATCCTAAGCCCTAAACCCTAAACTGTAAGCCCTAAGCCCTTAACCCTACATAATTAAACCCAAACCCTAAGCGCCTAAATCCTGAGTCTTAAGTTGTCGAGAAACGCCCAGTTGCCTGGGCGAATAAGGAGCCGGCTTGGAGACACTCCACATGTTCTTAAAACAACATGGGTTTGGGGGTTTGGGGTAAGGGCTTCCAGTGGAAGATGCCAGAAAATCCAAAAACTCAACGAAGCCTCAGAACAAGCGATCAAAACCCTACTATCTAAACCCGCAGAGGGGTGTCAGCTCTGACGCCTCGAGTTTGTCTGGACCGAGACGCAGGTTTTCAGACGGCCTCCATGAAAACGACAAAAGAAAAGCAAATTCAGATCCCAAAGCTCTAAAGCCGTAGCCCTAGACCCATACCGCTAAAGAGTGAGTGCAGGGTTTCTGCCATCCACAGTAGGATCCTCAAACCCTAGACCTTAAACAGGCCTTTGAAAACCAACGCTCCAAGGCTCCAAACCCTAAACCCCAAGCCCTGGAACCCAGATTATAGGCCCTAGGCAGCCCCCAGAAAAATATGCATCCCAATATCTATACGCGCTCCTAGCCCTCAACCCTAAAACCCAAAAACTTAAACCCTAAAGCCCTAGAATCCTAAAACCCTTAAAACCCTAGAACCTTGAACCCTAAAATCTTAAAACCCTAGCATCCTAAACCCTTAAAACCTTAAACCCTAAACCCGGAAACCTCATTGCCAGCCTAAAATGTAAACCCTAAACCCTAAAACCCTAAACCCAAGCATCCTAAAAAGCCCAACACCCTAAACCCTAAAACTTTAGCACCCTAAAAACCCTAACACCCTAAACCCTGAAACCCCCTAAGGAACCTGAAGCCCCAAACCCCTACTTTGCCAGAGGTCTCCCAGACCAAAATAATAGGGTTTTAGGGCCCAAATGCCATAAGATTACTGGTAATATCCCTATATATCCCCCTATAAACCCTTTGAAGGGACTTGGGTCCTTGGACCCTTAGGGACTGCCAGAGGTTTCTCGGACCCAGAGGTTCCATTATTGAAGGGGGACTATACTCCATAAACCCTAAACCCTAAATACCTTCAATTTTATGGGTAATACCTAGTAATCAAGGGGTAATTACTTTTAAGCTGTAGGTAATTGGGGTTACAGTTACAGGTAAATCCTAAATAGTAGTTTCCATTTTCCTTTCCATTATCCAATACATACCCCATATTCTATCTACTTAGGGGGGACTATGTTGGATACTGCCCCCATTCAGTAACAGTTGGATAATAATCATACTATGGTTAAATATAGCCCTTAATAGGACCCCTAATAAATATAGACTGTTACTGGGTGGGGGCAGTACCCAAGGACTATACACTGCCAGAGGTTTCTCGGACCCGGAGCGGGGAGCCAGCCGTCTCGTCCGTCTTTCCAAGGGCGAGGCAAGGGAGTGACCTGGCTGCCCCAGTTTAATGTAGACCCAGGGTTTAGGGTTTAGGGTTTAAGGTTTAGGGTTTAGGGGGATGATGTAGACCCATGATTACTAAACCCCCTCCCCTTAATGGGGATTATAATAGGGATCCTAACATTAAGGCCCTTAAGAGGAGGGGGTTTATTAATCATGGGTCTACATTAGGTTTTAAGGTGTTAAGGGTTTATAGGTTTTAAGGTTTTTAGGGGGGTTTGGGCTTTAAGGTTTTGGGGGGTTTATAGGGTTTTGGGGGTTTAGAGGTTTAGAGGTTTTTGGGGATTTGGGGTGTAGGGCTTGGGTTTTAGAGTTTGGCTTTGAGTGTTGGGGGTTTAGGGTTGAGGGTGTAGGTAGGCTTTAGGTCATCTTGCACCACATGAGATCCCCCAGATAGTGTAATCTCTAGAGTACAAGGTAGATATGGTGATGCCAGAGTTCCTGAATGCACAGTAGGATTACCATGGGCACCCCCAACACGCACCCCGTGGAGCTAAGCGGGCCTGATGAGACCAAATAAATCTTAGGTGTTTAGGGTTCAAGGTTTAGGGCTCAGGGTTTAGGGTCTAGATATAATGACCCCAGCTATTCCTAAATGGGACATCAACTTGTGGGATCTCAGCCAGTTTGAGTAGGGGCCTCTGGCTGCGAGATTGCCAGAGATGTTCACATGAATTGCATGTTTTGGCCGCTTAAAACCATTCCATGAGTTGCCGTATTTGTGAGGAGACTCGATGGAGTGGGGAGTACGAATATGGGGTTAGGATATACGTGCAGGTTCTTTGTAGGGAATAAGGGAATATACTATATATATATGGTGTTTGTATAAGGAGTATATTCCCCTGTACCCTTCTAAGAACCATTAAGTATAGAGTCGAGGGAGGGTTTTGGGGTCTAGGGGCTACGGCTTGGGGATTCGAGTTTAGTTTAAGACTCGGGTTTCTTCGAGGTGGGTCTCTCAGTTGTTGGCGCTTTTCGCGGCACCCTCTTTAGCCACTGGTGGTTCTTAGGGAATAACGGAATCTAATCCACATATATAGTCACGTCCCCGGGCCCCTTCCCGCTAAGCTCTACATCAAAATTAAACTACAATCCCCACACCCCCTGTGGTCCTGTGGCCTGTGGTCTGGGTCTTGTGAGTTGAATTTAAACAAAAAGAGAGGGTTTGCACTGTTTGTAAAGGATTCTGAACCAATTATTTCCCCCCTGTGGCTTATGGTTTTGGTCTTGTTGCTTACATTAGGTTCATGGACTTGGCAGTATCATCCTTGTGGTTGTATGTAGGACTTCACTCGCCTCGGCAAAAGCACACGCAATCTTTTAGGGTTTAGAGTTTTAGGGTTTGGGCTTAGGGTCTTAGAGTGGTTTAGAGTTATAGGGTTTAGGGTTGTAAGGTTTAGGAATAGTTTAGGGTTTAGGGTTCAGGGTTCAACATTTTAGGTTTAGGTTTGTTTGGCTTAGGGTTTTTGAGTTTAGGGTGTTGAGTTTTAGGGTTTGGGGTTTAGGGTTGCAGGGTTTAGGATTCAGGCTTCGGGGTTTACTGTTTAGGTTTCAAGGTTTTAGGGCTTTTCAAGTTAAATGGGAGCCTCGCAAAGCTAAGCCTGAATAGCCAAACTGTACAACCACTGGAAGTAGGGTAAAACACGATACTGATTATAGTGAGGGCGGTAAGTGTACGACTATAGCTATAGGTTTTCCGCTGCGGTTTCACCCAAACCCCGCGCCCTAAATCCCATGGCGCTTTGAGGCTTTAAACTCGCCCAGCACACAGCAATCCAGGCAGAGGAAGGGGCGCTAAAGTAAAACAACATGCCTTGAAACTTGGTGTTGCAGCCATGAACTAAAAGTTTTTCAAATATCTCCTAACCCAAAGGAGCCCATAATTTTCAGAATAACCCCACCGGTTGCAAGAAATGATTGGCTCCAAGGGTATGGCTTGAACTCTTAGCTGATCTCTGAGGGTCTGAGTACCCAAACAGCAGGGCTTCAGGTCTTAAGGACTATCCCTAAGGCTCAAAACTACCATGTAGGATTTGGGCCCAAATTCCTTCAAATATGAGTCCTTCAATTCTTAGGGTATGTATCCTAGGGTTTAGGGTTTGGGGGTTGTTTTTTATCGAAGCCCTGGCATTTGTGTGCTTGGACTCTTGGGGTATATTTATTCGTAGCAGAAACTCACACATTTAGGGCACTACAGCAGTTCTGTCTGGTTTTCAACATTATATGTCAGGTTTGTTCTGCAGCATTGTTGTTTACTGAAAAGATCCGGTGGTTCCCCTAGACTCTAAACCTCTAAACCTGAAACCCCCAAACCCCGAAACTCTAAACCCGCTGCTACGAGGTACGGGCAAGAGGAGGGTCTTCCCCGACATTTTGGTAGTGCCGCTTGGCTGTCTGAGGGTGGCATGACTGGGCTCAACTTAAAACCCGCAGTCCTAGTTTTGGGGCCCGGGTTTAGGGCTCTTTTGTAATATGCTCAAATTCGGTAATCACTTCAACTGTTTAGTAGCAGGGTAGAGATGCTGTATACATTGATCTGCTCCTATAACTTATTACGTCAGAACAGTGAAGACTCGGCAACTTGGTCTAATTACCGATGTTGAGTGCGGCTAGCTTTTCCTGAACCCTAACCCTAAACCTCAAATTCCTAAACTCTGAACCCTTAAACCCGAAACCCTCATCCTAACCCCAACCCCTAAATCCTTGATTACGTAATCCCACCCCCTGAAAGCCCTAGGTCCTAATCTACCAAGCCAAAGCTCCCAAAGTCCTATTGCCTTCGCCTCAGCACCGGCAAGAAAGTTCATGGCTCTCGCAAAATGACGCGCTATGTGTTTAGGGTTTAGGGTTTAGGGTGTAGCTATTTGTTTGCTCGGTTTCTTGCTGGTTCTTAGGAGGGAACAAGGGAATCAAATCCCTACGTATATAACCCCTAAATGACTCTAGAAGCCCAGTTACCTATATATTGGGCTTCTATCCTTAAGTCCCTATATAAATTTGTCCTATCTGTAACCCAAGGACCTACTGTATGGGTACCTGGGCTTCTAGGGTAATAAATTCCTGGATTCCCTACTAAGAACCCGTAAGTGTTCCTCTTGGGTGAAACCGTGTAGTGAGGTACCAGGTAGTAGGCCGCGAGGGTGCTCCGTGGAGTCTCTAGGACTCTAGGGTCACTAGGGCATGTGTTGGTCTCCTCGCATACGTGGACATGTGGGGGTTTCCCAAAATCTGGTCTACCTTGTTTGAAGGTCTCTATAACAAAAAATATTGTATTTGGGGGTCTGTATTGGGGTCCTTCCATTTAGGGAAGCTACCATGTCCTCGATTTATGAGGTATAGACGGTATAGACCCCACGCCCTGAATGGTTTCCCTGAAGCCCCAGTCTGGATGAATCATCGGATCCAAGTTCCTAAACCTAAACGCTAAACCCTACCCCCCAACCCCTAAACTCCTAAACTCTAAGCCCTAATCCCTCAACCCTAAACCCTAGAGCCTAAACCCTAAAGCTCCCTAAACCCTAAACGCCTGAAACCCTAGCCCTAAACCTCAATACCCTGGAGGTCCGGGCCAGTCCTGACGGAAAGACGCTGTACTTCCTGGGAGGTGATCCAGCCACGCCGCCCTTTGTGCCACTCGGCGAGCTAGGGTTTAGCGTTTTTAGGGTTTAGGGCTTAGGGTTCAGGCTTTTGGGTTTAGGGTTTAGGGTTCAGGGTTTAGGGTTTAGGGTTCACGGTTTAGGGTTTAGGGTCAGGGTTAGTTGGGGAACGGCGTAAGGGTTTTGGGGTTTTTGGAACTTCTTGCGACAGCCCATGTTTCGTAGGTTTAAGGTTTGGTCCTACATCCTTGAAGTCATTTTAACTTGGGTCTATGTAAGATTTAGACTCTACCTGCAAAATACCCTCTTTGCTGCTTGCCTCTTATCAAGAGGGTTCCCACCATTGCTACTTTGACCGGGAGGCAATGTAGGAGCCTGGATACGCCCCAATCTACGTCACTTTGAAAAACATATACTCCCCAAGCCCAACGTCTTCATCAAATAGGCCATTACATTTTTCGGTGAACCTTGCGTGCTAGCAGCCCAAAACCCCTAAAGCCCACTAGGGTTTAGGGGTATAGGGTTTAGGGTTTAGAGTACTCCACAGAAGTTAACCCCTAGAAGTCCAATCGCCTAGATCGCAGCGCAAAGACCTCGAATCCCATGCTCAACAGCTTAATCTTCAAGCCCCAAGTACTTAGATAGTACATAGCGAAGTTCCGATGTATGTATTTTGTGCTCACAGTGCATGCTATTTCGCTACTTGGGCCCTTAGGGCTTTAGGGTAAAGCGTCTACCCGAGTATGAGGCGAAATGATTGACTTATTTACTTGAATTCCTACGTCTGAGCCCATCTCTAGACCCCGACGCCCCCCCACCATGAAGCCTCATCAGACCCTAAACTTTCAACCCTAAACCCCGAGTGTCCAAAGAGTTCCTAACGCCCTATAACTTTAAACTAGGCTAAACCCTATAACTTATAACCCTAAAACCCTATAACCCTATAACCCTATAACAAGGGTTTGGGGTCTAGGCCTCAGCTCAGAATCTACTGCTCAGATTTTTTTTCGTGAACGAGCATGTTGCCGAAGGAATTTCAAGGTGGCTAGTTTTTCCCGTGCCCTCATGTACTCCTAGCCTCCCCATATAAGACTCATATAAGCCTTATGTACACCTGGTAGCTTCCACCTGAAAGTAGCCTTATCAGGATCTAGGGTTTCGGGTTTAGGGATGGAAAGAGTTCTTGCAGTGCTTTGTTTCGACCTGAAACACCCTAAACCCACACGGTACCTATCTTGGGCCCAGACTGGCATTTGTACACATTCTGTGGAACCCAGATGTTGTTACTTTAGGTAGAGCCTTCAGTCAGCACCAAAGATGGATCTTGTGTTTTATCTATCAAGTAGATATTGTTTTGGACGGATCCTCAAAACCTTCAGCTTGTCTGCCCCAACCGCACAAAAATCCTTGCTATTAGTCATTGTGTTAGTAATAGTGTTGGTTATAGCATATGCAAACTCTCAACCCTAATGGTATCAGCTATGTTGGTTTGTAGCATAAGTTCTAGTGATGGCAGAAAGTCAGCCTAACTCTTCATCCTGTGTCGGAACCAAGCCAACCCCAGACCCAAATGGGTGGGAAACCTTCAACTTCAACCACACAAAAAGCACAAAGAACCCAAGCTTCAAAGCCTTAAACCTTGTATTCATGGGTTGCATATACCACCTCCCAATACCTTCGCTAAAGCCCGATGTGAACCCTAGACTTTAGCTCGAAGGTTCTCTTGGGAGCTGCCCGAAGGCAGCGGTGCCGGGGAAATGAAGGCGATTGCCAGCTCGATGACGCCCAGCGCAAGAGTTGGGAGTTTCGAGATGTGAGGTTTGGCACTTTTTTGCGTGTGGAATTCAGACTCGGGGGATTTTCGGAGTGTTGGGGTGTTGGGGGTTGGGGGTTTGTCATAGGTTTCCCTGCCACCCCCCGCCTTTACCCTAAACCCTAAACCCTACGTCAATGTGTGGGGTACAGCCTTTTTTGACCTAAGGGTTGGCCAGGGATCTTGTGACTTCTCGGCAGGGTTCTTCAATCATGCATATTTTGTGACCACAATTACCTATGCTTGGTTAAGCCTTTAACGTGGTTGGAGTTATAGTAAGTAATAGTAATAAGTAATAGTCATAGTACTAGTCATAGTGAGGTGAAGAGTTGAGGAGGCGGTGGCTACTGTGCAGAGGCAACTGCAGACTTGAGAAAGTTCAGCTATCGGGGTTTGGAGCTCAGGATTTCAGTGGGATCATAATGGCCATTGGGGCGAAGAGATGAAAAGCTACCCCTAAACTCCCCTAAACCTTAAATCCTTAACCCTAAATCTTAAGTACTTACTATAAGTCCCACTCAATAAGCCCAAGCCCAAAGGGTTGGGTTGCATTGACACTAAGTGACAAGCAACGGGTCCACAGGGATTGCTACATTGCTACGGGGATCCATTCCTCCATATGCTTCATCAAACACACTCATGACATCACCCTGAATCTCGCACTCAACCCTAAACCGCCCCAAAAACCCAAACCCCTAAACCCTGCACCCTAACCCCCAAACCCCACTTTGAGCCCTACACTGTTCAGAGCCAGGCTAGGGTCATTGTTACATGAGTCGTAGCCTAAACTCTGTAAACGGGGTTGCATAGGGGATTATGCAGGGAATCCTACAGAGTTCAGGTTTTAGGGTCTAAACTCCTAATTGGGTTTTATTGAGGGGATTTTATCGGGGAATCCTATAGGGTTTAGGGTTTAGGGTCTAAACTCCTTTAAAGGGGGTTACATAGGGGATTTATATGGGGGAATCATATAAGGTTTTAGAGTTTAGGGTCTAAACTCCTTCAAAGGGGGCTATGTAGGGCAGCATCATATGGGTTATTAGGGGGATATTAGCAGTTTAGACTATGGCCCACATGTCCCATGCGCCTCAGGAGTCTCTTTGCCTGGGGTTTCTTTTTCACCAGGGGATCTATCTGTGCATGTATGGTCGGCTAGGAAAGTTAAGATCCTTTTTGGGGTCCCCCGTATATTGCGACCCCTAAAATGTAGGGTACCCACAAGGACCATAACTTTGACAACCCTGTGTATATGCATATATATATATATGTATCTATACCTCTATCTATCTATCTATCTATCTATCTATCTATATATACACACACATCTACATGCATGTATATATCCCCTAGGGTCCAATACCCAGATGTAGGGCTTTACGTCCCAAATACCATTATCTGACTGCTGTTTGGGGAGCTAAAGCCCCGATATTTGAGTCCTTGAACCCTTGAGGTGCGTGTGTGTGTATATGCATATACAGATATATATATATATATACAAGTTATTTATATACATGTATGTATACGTAGATGTTCATTCAGTATTATGGCACAGATAACTCAGAGAAACCTAACAACAGCCACATCTCCTCGTTGTTCATCATATGTTGGGTCTATACTAGGGGTTATATTAAGGGGCTATATCTAGTTACATTATGGTTGGGATCCAATTGTTACTTAGTGGGAGGCAGTACCCAAATAATATTCATGTTTCCCTTTGTATCTTGCTTTCGACTACGGTGTTGGGAGTTGTAAAAATCACGGCAGTTTGCCTTGCGGGCACCCGAAAGTCTACAGGCCGTAGAGCTAGCCCCCTCAACGCCCAAATCCCCAAATCCCACATCGCCATGCCCACAACTTAGGCCCCCAAGCCCTTCACCCCTATTCTGAGCCCCAAACCCTCCGAAAACCCTAAACTGACAGGCTGAGTGGGCAAACCATGTTACAGCCAGATAACGTCCCATATCCCATAACTATTTCCATAGATAGCATTCGCGCCTCGCCACATGTCCACCCAGCTGCTGGGGAAGGAGGCCAGCTACTGTACCTGTAACATTCCTCATGTATATACAGAAGTACTTACCCGCACGCCCTATTCCAATTCAATCCAATCCCTGTGCCAGGCCCTGATATAAACCCTGATTCATCTCATTGTTCTTCAAATCATTGCAAGTTGACCACCCAAAACCCCAAACCTTAAACCCTAAATGGCCTCCGAATCCCTCATAGAACCCCCAACGTAATTCCGCTTCCAATATTTAGGCCCCTGGGTCGCCTCCTAAACTCTAGGGAATTTAGGAGGGACCCCTACTAGGGACCCTTAATCCCATTACCATATATAACCCTTATATATAGTCATTATATAAACCCTATATCCCTAGGTAGTCCCCATAAGCTACACGGGTCCCTATTAGGGGCCCTCCAAAAGTCCTTAGAGAAACTCTCAACTTCAAGCGCTACGGAAACAAACCTTTACCCACCCCAACTCTAAACCCTCAGTCCCGAACTCTCAACCCTAACTCAACTTTACACCCCCAGCATATGTGTATATATATCTCTCTATCTATCTATCTATCTATCTTTTTATAACCCTAAGGCCCTAAGGACTGAGAATGTAAGGCTTTTGGGCCCAAAGACCATACTATACAAGGCTTTTGGGCTATTTTGAGCCTTAGGGTAAGGGACCCTAAACCCTACACCCTGAACCCTAAACCCTAAACCCTCAACCCTAAATCCTAAACCCTAAACCCAGATGATTGGGCACTTGGATCCCTTAGACGTCCCAGGAAGGAGGAGGCCCGGGTGGCTTCGGAGTACATCAGCGCGCCGGAGCTCATTGAATCTGGGTTGCTGTTATGGAGCTTAAGCTATGTAGGGTTTAGGGTTTAGGGTTTAGGGTTTAGGGTATAGGGTTATGGTTTCTGTAGTAGTAATTTCCCTTATTGTTTGGGTAAGTATTCCTCATATGGGTACTTAGGACCCTTTGGGCTTAAGCTAAGTTACCAAAATGAGTATGTAGGGTATATAGGGTTTAGGGATGAAGTCACCATAATGGGTATGTAGGGTATACAGGGTTTAGAGCTTAAGTTACCTTTCATGGACATATAGGGTATATAGGGTTTAGGGTGAAGGAACTTAAGTTAAGTTCCCATAATGGGTATAGAGGGTTGAGAGTTAAGGAACGCAAGTCAAGTAACCACAGTGGGCATATCAGGGTATGGAGGGTTTAGGGTTTTGGGTTTTGGAGCTTAAATTACGTAACCATAAATGATATATGTATGTGTGTATATATATATAGCAAATAATCTGGTTTCCCCAATAGAAGTATCTTATTTGGGGATACTATGGTACCCTATATAGAGTAAGATTAGATCCTCCTTTTGGGGTATAGTATTTTACGTAAGGAATACAATCCTACTCAGTTTAACCACTAAAAAACGCTACTCAACAGAGTAACTTACTTTGAGTTGATTAACAGCAACCCAGGAGTTCCCCACGGGAAACGGCGAGACGGCCTACGGTTCCTGAAGACTGGGGCCTTAGGGATTCGTGGTTCAGGTGTTTTCTGGGATATAGGAATTATCCCTAAACCCTAAACCTCTGAGTTTCGGAGTTTTGGGGCTTCGGGGTTTGGGGGTGAGGAGTTCCAGGGGATAGGGGTTTTGTAGCTGAGGCTTGAGGGTTGGTCCCCAGTCCTTGTGGTAACCTCACCTAAATAAAGAAGACATGGCTACTTTAGGTGGACCCCCCCCACCCAGTAACAGTGACTAAAAGGAATATTAAGGATGAATTATCTTAGGGTACTCTTTTATTCCTATTGTATGACTCACAGGGTGGGGGGCGGCTTCCTAATAGATACTCCCGACTTGACAGCAGTGTATAACAGGTTGGGCGAACATTTCCTGAGCGTGTATTTGGCGAATTGAGAGGGTTGTCATTAGGGAAGTGAAGTAAGGCTGAGTAAGGGTTGACGCTGCTAGGTTACAGGTTGAGAGCTTTGAGTTTGGGATTCTGGTTGTGGGTTTGGGTTTGAAGTTTTTGTGGTTAAGGTTTTGGGAATGTGGGGGCGGGGGGCAGAGGGTTGACCTACGGTTTACTCACGTAAAGCAACAACTAGGTTAAGGCATCAATCGGGGCTTCGGGCTGTAGAACTTGCAAGGCTTTGGGTTTGCAGCATCAGGAAGCCGGGTTACATTTTGTGAGC
This sequence comes from Symbiodinium pilosum, assembly GCA_905231905.1. Lineage (NCBI taxonomy): Eukaryota > Dinophyceae > Suessiales > Symbiodiniaceae > Symbiodinium > Symbiodinium pilosum. The sequence goes on along the minus strand of CAJNIZ010046101.1, from coordinate 992 downwards.
CTCCTCATATGTTCTACCAAGAACGTTGTTTTCTTGATCATGCCTCAACTGTGCAGAGGGCTTAGCCGTTCCTCATGGCTTGAATGCTTTTTGGGTCCAAGCATCAAGTTACAGCAGTAGTATTCAAAGACTTGCTATAGCATCACAACCATGCATGTAGACCCTGGAGAAGTACAGTAAGTGTCCAGGCACACAAACTGGAGCAGCACTGCGGGATCTATGCTTGATGGTTCTTCGTACATGGTACACGTATGCCTTGCGCAGAGAGACAGGGAGAGAGAGAGAGAGGCCAGCATTCCCTATCATTGCAGGACCCATACTCTTGTTACGGTCGTCATGCGGAGATAAACCTAAACCCTCATTTTGGGTGTATGGCTAAAATGTCCTGGTCTGCTTGATCGAAGCCCACTAGGGTTCTCGTTTGCTTAGCATTCAGGAAGTATGTTATAGGTTTCAAGCTTGCCCACAGCAACGATCAGAGTAGGATTTTTTGGTGGACCATAGGACCAGGGCGGAAAACAGGTATTTACGCCCCAGGTTGTTTTAAGCAACACTGCAGTAACGAACCTGAATCCTCACCCCCCCGCATATATACCCTAAATCCTCAACCCTAAAGACCAATAAGAACAACTAAAAACCTGAATCCTCAACCCCTTATGTAAACCCTAAACCCTAAACCGTGTGTAACCCTAAAGCCTAAACCATGTATAATCCTAAACCCTAAAGCCTAAACCATGTATAACCCTAAACCCTAAACCCTCCTGACCCGAGGTTTCTATTATGCCCCTACGAACGGCGACTTTTCAGCTCCAGAAGGGGGGCCCCCGCCACCACTACTGGTGACTGGGTTGCTGTTAAGGAACTTAAATTAAGTTAGGGTTTAGGGTTTAGGGTTTAGGGTTTAGGGTTCAGGGTTTAGGGTTTAGGGTTTAGGGATTATCCCCCTATAATGGAGAATCAAGTGGAAAAGAAAATGGAAAATGAAATGGAAA
>CAJNIZ010046099.1:28680-41383 GCA_905231905.1 Symbiodinium pilosum | reverse complement strand
AAACCTATGCACTATATGATATTCAACAGGAAACGTATCCAAAAACTAGCGTCCACAGCGTCCCTTTCTGAAGGGTTTAGGGATTTAAGGTGTTTGAGGGTTTAGGAACTTTAGGGGGTTAAGGGTCTGGGCTGGCTAAGATTCAGGGCTTTCAGGCCTGGAAGGGGTTTCGGCACTCCTTGTCTTCATTTTCTTGGTGGCAAACGCATGGGGCTCCAAAAGGCCAAAGCCATCACCTAACTCTCATAGACTCTAGGGCCCCGTAAACCCAAAACCTTAAACCCTACCTAGACCCCCCAAGTACCCTAAAATAGGGTCTATGTAGGTCCTATTTGTAGATATTTAGGGTCTATAGAGGGTACCTGGAGGGTCTAGGAAAATCCTGAACCCTAAAAAATGGGAGAATCCAAATTCAAGCTATAAACTTGGAGCCCCCGAATCGGGAATAGAGTGCAGTCCCCTGTCCCCCTCCACGTGGGGCAAGCCCTAAATCCGATACCCTAAAACCTTAACACTAGCTTAGGGCCACATTGGGGGTTATATAGGGATACTGGCTTAGAAAATGGAAGGTTGCCTTTGTTACGATTCCAGACAGTCTGGGTGCCACAGCCACGTTCCTCACTATGCTGAGAATACAAACCAGAAGAAGAATAGCAGTAGCGACAGCAGCTACTCCCCAGATCCTGAACCCCAAACCTGTGGCGCGTAACCATGATACGAACCCACAAAACCAGAAGAACTAGTGACTTCAGCAACTTCCGGATTTTGGTTCAGGGTTTTTGTGCTCAAGCACTAAACACGCAACCCCCAGACCCTAAGCCCCTAAAAACCGAGAGCATGCGGAGGTCGGGATCAAGGGTCTAGAGCTTGCAGGGGCGTACCAACAATTGGCAACGCAGAATTGGAATCAAGTTTTGGAGTGGGCTTGGGGGTTTAAAGTTTAGGTGTAGGGCTTAGGGCTGGGATGAGTCTAGGCGGTTTTAGCTGCGGGTACGGCCACCGCCCAGTAAGAGTCTTCAATGGACAGAAAGTTTCATCCAAATGTTGCCGAGAGGAGGCAGTCCCACGTAAACTCGGTGGGTGACAAAACTCTGTTGGTGAGTATATAGTTCGGAGAAACAGGTTCCTATTTCGGAATGTCCTACTTCCTGGCACCCCTGGCATAGAGATCAGGATCCATCGTCTTCCCCAGATCAAGCCCAAGAAGGCTGACCTACTCGCTGACCTCCGGAACCCTATAGTATCTTGTTGTAATATACCGAAAGCCATGTTCTATCTACTTAAGGAGGACTACACACCCCTAAACTCAAAACCGGAAGCCCTAAAATTCAATAGGCAATAACGCAAGTCTTAGACAGCGTCGCCCGCTCTACTAGCCTGTTATCGCCTTTGCTACCTTGCTAGAAGCCCTGGTGTCAAGCACCTAGAATGCCGAAGAGCTAGCCAGCAGCAAATGTGAAGTGCCAACATCCTGGTAAAGACCTATAAACCTAAACTCTAAACCCTAAGCCCTAAACCCCAAGCCCCCAAACCCTAAATCCTATAGAGTCAGCTCCATATAGGCACCATGGACAGGTGTGTGTAATCTGCGTCCCCGGGCCGTCTTCTCTGTCATGTCGTCGAGCTCTAGATCCTGCAGCAGCAAGCCATGGGGTTTAGGGTTTAGGGTTTAGGGATTAGGGTTTAGGGATTAGGGTTTAGGGATTAGGGTTTAGGGTTTGGGGTTTAGGGGTTTAGGGTTTAGGGTTTGGAAGATAGGGGCTGGCCCAGACCCAAAACACCGTCAGTTTGGCGAATCTAGAATATGCAGAAGGCAATCCTAACGCTGAAGGTCTTCTGGGTGTAGGGAAGGGTGTAGGCGAAGGGCCTAGACGGCTTGCAGGGACACGGGAAGCCTGTACTAGATCCTCAGACGCTGTGATCCCCAAAACAAATATGTACATAACCTTAGCCTTTCTAGACTTACCTTTGCTTCACTTGCGGGGGTTAGTAAGGGAATAAGGGAATAGGGACTACATAGTACTATATAATATATTCCCTACTACTCAACTATAATCCCTTATAGCACTCCCGATATTCTCTCCCCCACTCCACTACAATGAGGGGCGCTCTGGTTATAAGTTAGGTTGTAAGTGGCTTAAAATGGGCATGAATACAACTACAAGTCTCATAAATTGTAATTGTGGGAGTTATACCTATAATTATGTAACTAGGGAGCTCCACCTTGTAGAGGCGCCAGTAAACAAAACCCTTTTGCCAGGCTCCCCGACTTTCTGCGCTTTTGGGTCTAGGGCCAAGGTAAGTCAAATTTTCACCCAAAACCTCTGAAAGAAACCAACAGGCTATTACTCTACACACAAGAGCTCAGGTAATCCTACTACAGACATCCCACATCTTGGAGCCAAGGCCAAAAGTGCGCTGTGAACCTGAAACCTCAAATGCCTAAACCCTGAGCCCGACACCCTGCATTGCAACTTGATTCACCTTTGCAAATGGCTTCTGTACATTCACGAGATTCACAAGCTGGCTGGTGTGATGTTACATGTACTCTTTGTTGTGGTAATGTGGGTACTTCTCAAGAGAACCCCTACAGAAGCCCAAACAGGGACTCCCATAATCCCCTCATTATCTCTACATACTCCTCGGCGTGCCACAGGCCCCCCCGCCCTATCTGTTGCTACTTGTCCCGAAGCCTGAAAACGATGTACATGAGGTGGTGTACATTCAATTTCTTAGGGCGCAGGGAATGAGAATTCCACAGTTGGGAAGTCCTTAATACATTTCGAAAGAGCTAGAGCTCTCATTTCAAGTAGCCCCCAAGCAGGGACCCCCAGCTTTGAGTTCCAAGCTTTGTGTCAGGGAGCTGTCCTTTGTACCCTCCCTAAACCCTAAACCCCTAAACCACCAAACAATAGGATTTGTACCTTGGGTTTGGGTCCCTAAACCATGGAATATGGCCCTTAATAAGGGCATTTGGAACCCAAAACCTAGGGTTGCAAACATTATGGGTTGGGTACTGGCCCCACCCAGTAACAGTCTATATTAGGGGTCCTACTAAGGGCTATGTATAACCATATTATAACTACTATCCAACTGTTACTGAGTGGGGGCAGTACCCACATTATGGGTACAAACTTAAAGTCTTTGATTGTTGTTCAACCTGCCGTTCAAAAAGCTTGCCCGCTGCGACGTGGCTTGGGCTTTAAGGATCATTGTAGCTCTCTAGAATACAACTGCAAACCAACATGAACCGCAGACCAATCAAACAAACATCAAACAAAACCCTAAACCACTCATCTTCACGAAGCCTCCAAGGCAGGACTATAAACCAACAACTTAGGTGGACCCCCCCAGCGCTTAGGGTTTAGGGCTTAGCACTTATGATGTAACAGGAATATAACAAGATCCTAGCACGATTACTCTTATCTTTATCATCACTATTACTGGGCGGGGGGTCCACATAACCAACAACCCTGAAAGCTCGAACTTTAAGCCCATCCTACGCAGGGACGTTCTCTAAGGGCCCAAGGACCCAAATAATGAGGTTTTAGGGCTCAAATACCATTAACATCATAGTATTTGGGCCCTAAACCTCATTATTTGGGTCCTTGGACACTTAGGGGTTGAAAACCGTCAACATCATTGAGGGCTGTTTGAGGTACCCTATACAACAATCAAGATCATACGGTCAGAGGTCCTGGGTTGTATCCCGAAGGTCGTACCCTTAAGGGGTTTACCCAACATAGCCCTAATACAGCCCTTATATGGGCCAATGTAATCCCCTAGAACCCCTAGTAAAAGCATCCAACAATCGCAGGGGTACGACCCTACCTGAAACCCCTGACACGGAGCCTCTGGGGACACCATATTGGCACTAGTTCCTTTAAGCCCCTATGTCATGTTCCATCTTTCGTACATTTGGTACTCCATTAAAACCCCTACTTGACCACCTCTGATCATTATTTGGGCTCCCATAATAGACCCCAAAGCCTGAACCCTAAACCCCTACACCCTAAGACCCTTAGACCCTAAACCCCAGCAGACACTCCGCGATCTCCTGGAGCCTCTGAGCGAAGTCTTCGGAAAGCAGTTGGACCACATTTTCCCAGGACCTGGGAAGCCGGCGGAGGGCGCTGGATGTCGGTTTTTTTGTCGGGTTTTGGGCTTAGAGTCTAGGGGTTTAGGGCTTAGGATTTGGGGTTTATAGGGCTTAGGGTTTATGGCTTAGGGTTTTGTTACTTAGGTTTTTGGGCGCGCGACTTTGTCAAATGATTACTTTTAGGACGCACCAGCATAGAATCTGGACACGGGACTCCTTGCATGCCTCTCCACTTTGGAAAGTTCAAGACTATTCCAACACCGCTAGTGCTATCCATACCAGCCAGAACCAACACAATATTACCTGGTTAGCAATTGTCCCTGCGTAATCCCACAGAAGCAACAGAAGCATCCCCTAGATGCAATTACTCCGCTCCACATTAACCCCTAAACCCTAAACACAAACCATCAAGAACCGAATCCCTATTCACCTGGGAAGAAGAGCCTTTTGCAGCTGTGTAAGGAAGCTAATACCCCACAACGGTCGGCAGATAGGGTTTAGAATTCAGGGTTGACATGAACCTATGTAAGTGTACGAGGTGTCTAGCCTATCATCCCTATATCCTTCATAGCCTTAAGTATGCCCATGTAACGGTACCCTATAACGTAGTTTTACTAGGCATCTGGGACAACCATATTGGTAGTTGTTTCAGCAATGTATTAGCTTGTTTGGCTGGAGGACGTTCAGGGTTTCGGGCTAGGGCTTAGGCAACTCCCCGTTATGGCAACCTAGATGCCAAGCGAATGTGTATTTGGTACCCTGGTGTGTTTCCAGTGACAACAGGAGCATACTGTTTCTAGCTGCATCATGGCTAGCACCCCAAAACCCTGAAGCATAAGAACTTCTTGAAACTAAACCTTAAACCCTAGACCATACCCGGAGGATTTCAACAAATCTTCAGGCCACATCGAGAACAACACCCGACCAAAAGAGTTTGGGAAATTAGCCTTATAGGCTTATCGGGCTCAGCGGTTTTTGTTTAAGGTCTTCAGAAAAGCCAAACAAAATTTTCAAGGCTTCAACAAATTAAGCCCTAAACCCTAAATTCTAAACCCTAAACCCTCTAACCATAAATCCTAAACCCTAAACCCTACTTGTCCGGGGAGGCGTAAGGATCCGGAAGCAAAATGTGAATGGTTTGAAGTCTTTTGGGTATAGGAAAGGAACAAGTAGCCACCTAGTGGTTGGTAGGTGTCTGGATGCGATGTATGCGCGTGTATGAAGGGCTGCCAAAAGGGTGCGCATGTCGAGATGCAAGCCCTGGACTAAATTTGTAGTGTATCCCTTAATAAGTCCTCCCCAAAACCCTATATAGTCCCCTATAAGTCCCCCCCAACCTAAATTTAGTCCGTAGCCCATAGAAGGCCTAAAACTTCATGGCGTTTGGTTCAGGGTTAACCCTAAACCCTAAGTGCCTGAAGCTCTTGCAAGCTGACGTTTGCCACATGAGTAGATTTTTTTGTGGTTAAACCCAGGAAGATTACATTCCTTACCCTAATTAAGGGTCCAAGGACCCAAAGAATAGGGTTTTAGGCCCAAATACCAAAAAATATTATGGTATTTGGGCCCTAAAACCCTATTATTTGGGTCCTTGGACCCTTAGGGTTATATAAGATACTATACCCCACTCTATAATGGGTACCATAGTATCCCCCAAAAACATACTACTCACATGTCATGGAGCTCCTCACAATGAGGGCCCTACATTTGTTGGGCAATGTACAGGCTGGACTGCCCTAACTTTTACCCTAAACCCTAAGCCCTAGTTTAGAGTTTAGGGTTTAGGGGTTTAGGGTTTAGGGCTTCTCAACTGATTGAATACCAATACAGCCCAGTACATCCCCTCTGGGACAACCCGAGGTCCGCATACATGAGCTATAGTCTAAACTCCTTAACGGGCCTTATCTACAGGATTACCATAGGGGTTATTAAGTTATGGGGAATGCTAGCAGTTTAGATTATAGCTCATATTGGAGTTGATCAGAACAACCCTCTCTTGTTCAAGACATCCTCCTCATACGAAGCGCTCTGAATTCTAAAAGCTCTCAAACCCTTACTATAATCCGAGGCTTGCGCAGTTTAAGGTTTACGGCTCATGGTGTAGGAGCTATGCAGTAAACTCACGTGTTGGGATGCTTTCGCTGCTACTTGAACCCAAGTAGGATTATTGATTCAGCCAGAAATAGGTACCGTAAACGTGTTTTGTTTTTCTTTTAATTTTATTTTTTTTATGAAAGCGTGCTACCTACATACCTTCATTCAAACCCATTGCACCCTAATGAGTTAGCCTGCATCTCCACGCAAAACAAAGACTCCTTGACACTAGGCATCACTAAACCCTGCACCCTAAGCTACCATAAACTTGTGGCTATCTTAGACCCACTGAGCTTGGCCTTTGTAGGCGCAGGCAGTAACAAGGCATAGGGCTTATTAGGGATTAGGATTCAGGCTTTAGGGGTTAGGGCTTAGGGTTACCGTAGGGTACCCTGTAAGCTACAAACCTTGAACCCTAAACCCTAAACCCGCTGCCGACCCCTTCTACGGCAAAGAAAGGTAAATCAATCGTGTTCAGGTTTCTGGGTTTAGGTCTGGGGTTCAGGGTGTAGGGTGTAGGGTGTAGGGACAGCAATCTCTGAAGTCTACTCCCTGAACGCTTCATCTTGGCCTCTCAAATTTCACCCTAAACCCTAAACCCTAAACCCTAAAAACAACAGATTGCAAACAGTCCCAACAAAGCCCTGACTGTCCATGAATGGCGTCTTGTAGCCCGACTTTTTAAAGTGGTGCAAGACGCCTTTCCATCAACGTGACGAAGCCCCAAAAACCCCAAACCCTGAACCCTGAACCCTAAACTGTTAACGATCAATCCTAACCCGGAAGCCTTGAACCCTGAAACCTGAACCCTAAACCCCGAACCCTAAACCTTCAACCCTTCAACCCTTAAACCCTTAAACCCTTAAGCCCTAAAATCCGAAACCCTAAACCCCAACCCCATCCGAGGAGGAAACTCTTCCAGATCCAGTGCGATGAGCAGCACAAAGAAAACCAGCTGCACGCGCTCTGGAGGTGGGTCGGCCTTGCAGATGCTTCAGGGTATAGGGTTTGGAGTTTAGGGGATTTGATGGTTAGGGTTTAGGGTATAGGGTTTGGGGAGGGTTCAGGGTTCAAGGGTTTAGGGTTTGGGGTACCAGGTATAGGGTTTAGAAATTGTGTTTAGGGTAGAAGGTTCAGAATTTGGGGTATAGGGTTTGGGGTTTACGGTCATAGAGGGTATATAGGTATATCTAGGGACTGTAGGTGGGTTAGGGCTTGGTTTCAGAGTTTAGGGTCTAGGATTGCGGTTTAGGGTGTAGGATTTTGAGCCTAGAGTTCAGGGCTATGGGGGCTTAAAAAGGGTTATATAACCCTGAACCCTAACCCTAAACCGTAAGGGCAATGCACAAAAAAGCCCTAACCACCCAAAACCTTGCATTGTTTGAGCTAGGCCAAGGGGAAATGTAAGGTTCACAAAGAGAGACGGAGAGAGAGAGAGAGAGAGAGAGAGATAGATAGATAGATACATTGACATATACATAGGGTTTAGGGTTGAGCGTTTACCGTATAAATATATGTATATATATATATGTGCACATGTATATAGGGTCCCCTTGAAGGAGTTATTGGGGGTAGTACAAAAATTGGGTCGGGGGGCTTTGGCTTGTCTTTTGTTTTGTTTGTGGCATTTAGGGTTCAGGGTATTGTGCTTGGGGACGTTTAAGGTCTAGGGCTCTAGGGTTTGGAGCGGTGTTGGGATTTCAGGGTTTAGGGTTCTAGAGTTTTAGGGTTTAGGGTTTTAGGGTTTAGTGTGTTTAGGGTTTAGGGTTTAAGGTTGCAGGGTTTAATATTTAGGGTTTAGGGTCTCTTTAGAGCTAGGGCAGGTTTCCGCTTTGGGGCGTGAGGTTTAGGGCTTGGGGTTCTCACTGCACTTCTCCAAAATAACATGGAATCCCACTTGAAGGGCCTCAATACAAACGATCGCGCTTTCAATTGGAACCTTTGTGGAGGTTGCAGGGCAGCAGCGAGGGGGGAACCCAAAGCATCCCTACTAAACCGTAAACCGAACCCTAAACCTAACTAAGCCGTCCTACATGCTCGAGGGACCATGCAGAAAGCCCCAATAGCCCAAAACGGGACCTACATGCTGGCGATACTAACCGTAATATATTCTGGAGTGACAGATGCAGAATGTTGATGTCCAAAATTGGTCTGTTTTACGGATCTTTGGAGGGGTTTGGTGGAACCATAACCGGGGTTACCTGTAAGAGGGGATTCCACGTAAGGAAACGTGCCTAGTTATGCGTAGTTGAAGTCCCATAGCCGCTTCAGGTATACAATCTAGGAAGGGAAAAGCGCAAAAATCACAACCACGGCGCATCCATAGACTCCCCGATGACACGTAATTACTAAGTCCCATGAGCTTGAAACCCTACTTGAACCCTAAGCCTTAAACTTTAAAAGCCGAAGACTTAAACCCCTAAACCCCAAACCATACTGAGTAGTTCCTAAGTCCCACGAACCTCTTAGCGCAGCTATGAGCTACAACTGGCATTGGCCCAGTCAGGGGGTGGCTCACAAACGTCAGGTATACGTAGGCTAATCTAGGCTGTATTCATGGGTTCAGGGCGCAGGGTGCTGGCGACATGGTTTAAGGCTTACGGTCAAGGGGCTCTAGAAGTCTACCTTACCCTAGGCCCTTAACCCCCACATAAAGCGAGTCACCATACATCGAGCGGAAGCGCGGGGACATTCCAGAACCGGACAAACCGACACCCAGCTCCGCGCGTCCGGCTGAGGCTCATTCAATACCCAGGCTACCTGATAGCCATCATCATATGAGCTAGTCTAAACTCCAAGCATCCGCTTAACAAGCCGTATGAGACTCCACTGTATTATCCCTACATAACCCCCGTTTAAATGAGCTTAGACCCTAAACCCAAACCCTACATAATCCCCATATAACCCTATATAATCCCCTGTTTAAGGAGTTTAGGATTATGGCTCATATGGTAGTTTCCCTGAATAGGGGGATCCCAATATTGACCCCAATATACTAAAATCCTTATTATTAAAACCACCAAAACGGTACCCCTAATTTCAGGAAACCTCCATATACCCTTCGCTGGAACTTGCTCAATCGCCCAAACGTTTCACATAGGGCTCGAGGCCGACGTCGTCTTGGACTTGGCCAATAAGCGTCCAAGGACCCAAATAATAGGGCTTTAGGGCCCAAATACCATTAATGCTCTAGTATTTGGGCCCTAAAACCCTATTATTTGGGTCCTTGGACCCTTAGGGAACTTTGGTGTCCATGACGACTCAACGAGGCACAGATCTTAGTCTAAGTATATGGGTTTAGGGTTTAGGGTCTAGGGTTGGATCTACTACTGTTACTTTGACGACTATTCTTTTAATCTAACTTACGATTATTGCTATGCTAGGGGAGTTAGGTTCAAGGCTGGCTGCGGCTACTGCTTCAGCCACCACTGCTGCTGAAAACCGGAAACCCTAAACCAGTAAGGCCTCTTCCGGGGGAGGCCAGTGCCATCTCACGCTACCGCTTCGAAAGCTGCATTCTGCAGATCGAGCCTAACCAAGCCTGACTTCTATCTCTCTCGATGGAGCAATAGTAAAATTGGGTACCCTTATCTCCCAGCGCACGACCCTGGCGGGGGAGTGCCGGCCGCTGGCGGCCCCGCCAGGGTCGCCTGCCGACCTCTTGCGCCGGCTTTTGTCGGCGTCCGCGGCAGTTTTTTGCCAGGGTCATCGGCTGGACCCGGATCCTCCACGGCCTGGTCGCCTGCCAGCCAGGCCCCGCCAGGCCACTGCCCCGCCAGGGTCGTGCGTTGTTTGTCCCCGACCTTCGCCTCCACTCACTGCCCGCGGCATGGCCCCCCAGGGTCGTCCGCCGTGCTTGTCCTGCCAAACCTTCGCCTCCACTGCCCTGCCAGGTCGGCGTGGCCCTGCCAGGGTCGTCCGCATGTTGTCCCTCTTGTCTGTTAGGTCAGTGCCCCGCCCACGGCAGGGCGACCGTGCCCAGCAAGAGCCCTCCCAACAGCCAACGACGAGCTGGTCTGGCCCGCCAGCTTCGCTGCCAGGGCCCCGCCAGGAAGCCTTCGCCACTCTGCTGCCAGCCTCTGTCATGTCAGGGCGCGCCGCTTCGCCACCCGGCCCCGCCTTTCGTCGTTCTTCTCTGTGAAGGCTACTCAGAGCTCCCCAAAACAGCACTACGTTTTCATCGCTTTAGGGTGCCCTGCCAGGATTGTGTTCCGCCAAGGCTCTGCCAACTTCGGATCACTGCCGATGCGCTGCTTCGCCAGCCTCTCCTACGTTACGGAGCCAGGCCAGCCCCGCCTGAATCGTCTCTCGCAGAGCCAAGCGCGGGCAATTTCCGTGAGGCTAGCAGAGGCCAAGCGCGGGACCCCTGGCCTGGCAGAAGCACGAGAGCCTGGCAGAAGCACGGCGCACGCCGGGCGGCAGGGGGCCTGCCAAGCTGGCAGGTGACAAACAAGCACAACACTTCAACTTCGGATCACTGTCCTGGTGAGGATGGCCAGGCCTTGCCGCCCCGCCAGGTTGTGCGCCGTGCTTCTGCCAGTGCCCCGCTAGGGTCGTCCGCCAAGCCCCGCCATCGTCCGTCGCGCTTCTTTACAAATTGTCCGCCAACCACCCCAGCGGCAGGGTTTACGTTATGGTGAGGATGGCCCCCGGGTCCCCTTCGCCGTCAGGGAGGCTGCCTGCCACCCCAGCTTGGCCCCAAGCGTGCTGCAGGGCCACGCCGTCACTGCTCGCCCTCCCCAAAACAGCACTACGTTTACATCGCTTTAGGGCACTATCCACCCTGCCGTTTAGGGCATGTGGCCCCCTGCCAGGGCCTTGTGACCCTGCCAGGACTGTGCGCCGTGCTTCTGCCAGGGTCCGCCGGGTCGCGCGCCAGCTTCGCCGCCCAACTTCGGATCATGAAAATGGCCAGGCCTTCGCCGTGGCTTCTGCCACGGGGTCCCGCGCTTGGCCTCTGCTCCGCCAGCCTCTCTTACGTTACGGAGCCAGGCCAGCCCCGCAGGGTCGTCTGTCGTGCTTGTTTGGGGCCAGGCGCTGCCGCACAGCCGTGCTGCCGGGTCACCTGCCAGGCCCGGTCGCCCGCCAGCTTCGCCGCCAGGCCCCCTGTCAGGAAGGCCTTTGTGGTGAGGATGGCCCAGTAAAACGGCAAGAGCCGTCCCAACACAGCCGACCGACGAGCTGCCCTGGCTCGTTTCGTCGTCCTTCAATCACAGCTCCAACAGCACTACGTTTAATCGCTTTAGGGCACTGTCCAGTGCGCCGTGCCAGGCCCCAGGAGTTGTCGGGGCTTGGCCTCTGCTGCGCCAGCCTCTCTTATACCTGCCAGGCCAGGCTCACTTGGGTCGCGGCGTGGCAGCCGGGATCGTCTGTGCCCCGCCAGGGTCGTGCTGGCTTGTCCGCCTGTCTGTTACGGGACGGTGCCCCGCCAACCGGCAGGGTCGTCCGCCGTGCTTCTGTTTCGGGTCAGTCCCACATCAAGGCAACCACAAACCGCAAGAGCCCTCCCAACACAGCCAGGCCCACTCCCGGGCTTGGCCTCTGCTGCACAAGCCTCTCTTATACGGGTTAGCCTCTCTTATACGGGTTAGCCCGCCAGGGTCGTCGCCAGGCCTTGCCAGGGTCGTCCGTTGTGCTTTGCCTGTTGCCCAGCTTCTGTCACGGTGTGCCCAGCAAAGCCGCAGGAGCCCTCCCAACACAGCCGACGAGCTGCCCTGGACCGTGCTTCTGCCAGGGTCGCTGCGTCTTGTGGCCACGGCAGGGCAACTGTGCCCAACAAATCAGCGCCAGCTCCCGGTCGTCCGCCGTGCTTGTGCGTTCTGTTACGGGCCAATGCCGCGGCAGGACGCCGTGCCCAGCAACCGCAAGAGCCCTCCCAACACAGTCGGGTCCCGCCAGGGTCGCCCGCCAGCTCCGCCGGGGTTGTCCGGGCTTGGCCTCTGCTGCGTCGCAGAGCAGGGTTCCGTGCCCCACCACATTCGTCTGCTGTGCTTGTCCGCCTGTTCTCCAGCTTCTAAGCACGGCGGACGACCCTGGCGGGGTGACCTGGGCCACGGCAGGGCGCCTGACCAGGCGCGTGGAGCGGCCCACCAGGAGCGTCCTTCACTCCAATGACTGCTCGCCACCCACCAAACCGCCACTAGGGTGTCCCATGCACGCCACCTCCGTCTGCGTCATTCTTTTGCGAGGAAGGCGCATTGCTTCCAAACCGCCCTACCGCAGCGCCCTGCCAGGGGCGTGGAGCGGCCTGCCCTGCTCGGGATCCTTCTCTCCGATGACGTCTGAACATGTCACGGGCCACCCACCAAACCGCCACGAGGGTGTCCCACCCAACCACACCCCCCGTCGCGGTACCTCCTGCAGGCTTGGAGGACCGCCCTGGTTATAAGTGGTTGGTGAATTTGGTATCTGTTTGGAGGACTTACACCACTTATGCGTAAGTGGTTCGTGACTGAGTTACAGCACTTAGAATGGGAGGCATTTATTCCACTTAGCGAAGTGAGTTACGGC
>CAJNIZ010046099.1:3036-16055 GCA_905231905.1 Symbiodinium pilosum | reverse complement strand
TGGGGGTCCAGGTAGGGTTTGGGGTGGAAGGACGAAGGTGATCATGGACTACTTGGACTCTTTGGGCAGGTTTCGAACCTTTTGCCTCACAGCCCATGTACCCTGAACTCCGAAGAAGCTCACACTAGGAAATGTGAAGCCCCGAAAGCGCAAACACGGGAGAACCCCAAACCGCAGACCGTTGGACCTCCTAGACCCTAGAAACCCCAAACCATGAACTTTACCTGGACCCTGCATGTCCTTCCTTTTTGGCGTTCTGTCCTACACTTTATAAGAACATGTTTGAACATATCCCCCGGCAAAGTAAGTTATCCAGGGTCCAGGTAAATCTTCTGATTTTGGGATTGGTGCGTTGAGCTCCGATTCGGTCTAGGGTTTAGGGTCGAATCCCCTCCCTCTCCCATGGTCCGGGGTTTGTAAAGCACATCTTCCGCCTATGAGCACGGCATCAAAAAGCCAATTAAATAAGTAAGATGCGGAAAAATAGGTTGACACTCGGCTTTTTGCAGGCTACGTACGTATTACCTACCCCTTTGGAAAGCCGAACCCCGATTATGACAAATATCACCTGAATAGTACTGTCATATCCACCGACCATTGGGTGCATGCTGGAAGGACATAGGAGATGGTCTACTAAACTGGCCTCCGAACCCCACCAAAAATTATGATATAATCTTTGGTTGTTATTGGGATGATGGTAACCAAAAATTAACAATATTTTGGAGGCCCTTATAGTCTATGGTTTAGTGTTTAAGGCTCTTCGAAACTTAGATCCCCACAGGCCTAAGCACAAGTCTCGGCACCTAAAGCCAAAGCCTCGAGACCGGAATCTCTTTAATCCTTATACATCCTTAGACCGTCATCCGTAACCAGAACTCCTGAATCTGTAACACTCAATCCTCAACCCTAAACTGCTAAACTCTGTCGTCCTTACACACTTAACCACCTAAACACACCCCTGAACCCCATAATTCCAACTTCTCAATCCCCAACCCAAAATCGCAGGAACCTCAACCCTAAACCCTATTTCCTACATCTCGAAGGAGCCAGGCAGCCAAAGTCGTCGCAGCATTCTCCAAAGCCACTGTCTCTTTGTGCAGCTGGGCCTTTTAGGGGGCTTAGGGATAAGGATTACTGGGGGGTTAATGGGGAATAAACAAGTAATACTCCCTTATCCCGTACGAGGCACCAGTAGGTTTAGAGTTGCAGGATTCAGTTTTCGAGTTTAGGGTCAGTGTGTAAGAACGTAAGGTTAAAGGTTTAGGATATGGTAGTTTCCCAAAATAGGGGGACCCCAATATAGACCCTAAAATACTATAGTCCTTATTATTGGGACCCCCAAAAAGGTACCCTGAATTTTGGGAAACCCCATATCGGCTCCAAGGTTCAGGGTTTACTGCTCGGATTTAGGTTTTTGGAGGTTAAGCCAGGTTTTAGTGTTGTCAAGGTTTAAGGTCTACTTAGGGATACTCGCGTGCTTGCAAAGCAAGCACGTGAGGCGGTATACGAAAGCTACTTATATATAACAAGATCTATGTATACATATATGAGTTATAGTCTAAACTCCTAGTATCCCCCTTAATAACTCCTACCGTAGTCCCCTAAATAATCCCCTATATAACCCCCTTTAAGGAGTTAGACTATAGCTCATATAACTTGACGCCTTTTGGTTTGACGCTTCGCGTCTGCCGTCAATCCAAAACAAGTTTCAGGAACCTGTAGCACAACCTGGACCCCCAAAGGTATGTAGAATAATGGCCTTTTGGGCTATATTTAGGAGTTTTGGGCCATAATTTTACCTACTTTGGGGGTTTAGGAAGTCTTCATTAAAAAGCCTAAGCAGAAGGTCTTTTGAGTGCCAAGTACAGGTGAGGGAGTCCGCGTGAAAGTCTGAAGTTCAGCGCTTGAGCTTGTTTTGGGGAGAAGATTTGTTAAGCTTAGGTTGTTAGGTGCAACACGGCTAGTAAGTAGTATCCAAGCAGTCTGCGCAAAGCATACCTAATAACAGGATCTGGGTAGCAGCGGCCCATCAAACGGGGACTCCTGGACCCTATTAAGGTCATTTCATAAGTTATAAGGTTCAAACTGTGGGTCCTGAGGTTACCAAAATCCTAAAAACCCAAAGGCTTGAACCAAACTCTTTTCATTATTGCAACCTTCAGGGGTTTAGGGTTTGGGTTTAGAGTTTCAAGCCACCAAGCATCCACCTGACAACCTGTTGAACATCTCCCTCTTACTTGCAGGCTCCCTAGACTTAGTAAGACTTGATAGCAGGGGTTCTCGAGCTTCTACTGGGGGCTGCGTCTTGGGCATTGTAGATAGACTTAGTAAGGCAACAGATCATCCATGGTCCTAATAAACAATATATAAACCACGAAGCCTGAACCCTAAACCCTAAACCGCGTCTCTGATTCTTAACTGGGCATGACCTCTGGACCCTACGCCTCACGCTCTGAATCCCACACTTTGAACCTTCAACCCTGATTGTACAGCCGCAAACTCGGAGTTCTAGATCCGAACCTGTGGAACTTTACTTAAATTACGCTTTGGGGTTTAGGGTTTGGTTTTTGTAGGGCTTATGGGGTTTAGGCTTGAGTGTTTGGGGGCCCCAAACCCTGGATCTTCAACCTTTGAAGCTCGAACTCCTACATCTGAAACTAAACCCCTACACCGTACGTGAGCTATAGTCTAAACTCCTTAATGGGGGATATATACAGGATTCTATAGGGGAGAATTATAGCGGCTATTAAGGGAGATACTAGGAGTTTTGACAATGGCTTTTGTACCCTCAGCCTTACGCCACAAACCCCCAAAAACCAACAAGACCGGCTGAGGCCTCCTTCACTTCGACCAAATGCTTGAGCTCTTTGACCTAGGGGTAGCCTAGACCCCCCAAGTACCCTAAAATAGGGTCTATGTAGGTCCTATTTGTAGATATTTAGGGTCTATAGAGGGTACTTGGGGGGTCTAGGAGGGTTGGGGGCTTTAGGCAGTTTAGGGTTTATAGTCCCCCTCAAGTAGATAAAGTGCCTTTGGGCATATGATACTAAGATCCTCATATACCCCATATTCTAGCTACTTACCCTAAACCCTAAACCCTAAACCCTAGACTTAAGGGGGACTACAGGGTGACATGGGGATTTCTCAACACAAGGGCGCCTAGGATACCTTGGAAGGGGAAACCCTAAACCCTAAACCCTAAACCCTACTTCCCTAATCATAGGAGTTTAGGATCTTGGCAGAGAGGGGTACCTGAGTGATCCGTGGGATGCACTGGAGGTTTAGGGCTTAGGGTTTAGGGTTTAGGGCTTAGGGTTTAGGGTTTAGGGCTTAGGGTTTTAGGGTTTAGGGTTTAGGGGGTTTAGGGTTACCCTGCTTTCCGATTTGAGTTGTTGGTGCTGCTTTCTTACGGTTTGGGTTATGGGAGTATGCGTTTTTTCTTGGAATCAGTCACCCCACAACTCTGCAGGAAACGCGTGTGTAACAGTTCTTCGTCAGGTAGGGTTTGCCACCCTTAAATGGCGAATGCTGGGCTACGCGGGCGCCCCATGTATCACCCCAAACTCACGATCCTCATGACATGGGCTCCAAAACAGAGATCTTACTTCTGAGAACTCTCTTGTAGAGCTCTTTTAGTAAGGTTGACAAAGCCGTGGACGAAATTCAACAAACTTAGCCCGCTAATAAACTCTCGGACAGGCCTTCTTGGGGTTCAGGGCTTGGCGTCTGAGGCATCCAGGCTACTGCTCCCAAACCCCAAGCCCCAATTCCTAAACCTTCAACCCTCAACCTGAAACCCTTAACCGAGAGCCCTAAACCCTGAACCCGAAACTCTAATGTTGCACTTACTTTAGTGAAGACGCCCTGTTTAATGTGTTTTCGCCGCCGCTTATTCAGGATGTGACCATTGTTGGGAAGGTCCTGTTTAATGTGTTTTGGTTTTGTGGCCTTAAAAATATGTGAATATAGAAAGGTTTTCAAGGATTTTAAAAGGAAATCCTTTCAAAACCTTTCCCGCGCTCAGCCGATCTTAAAAGGAAACCTTGTCGAAAACCTTTCTCCGCTCAGCAGCAGAGATCCAGAATCCCCTGAATCACCGAATCTGAAACCTGAAGCCGCTCAGTTTTATTAAAAACCATTTCTAAAAACCTTACGAATCCAATCCAAAATCGTTTCAGCAAAGGGGGTAGTCCAGCAGATGCCCGGACCCTGAATAATTACCATTGTTTGGAGGCCCTCTTTAATCTGGGAGCCCCTAAAAGTATTCAAACTAAATTGCCGGGATAATCGATTACAAACCTTAGTTTATCAGCCATAGAAATCCGTTATAATCTAATCACAAGACCCTTAGTCATCCTCAATTCGATAATCCCCAGAGCCGTCAGAATTCCTTTCTACTTTTCTCACCAGACCCTCAGTCATCCTCAATTCGATTGTCCCCAGAGCCCTCAGAAATCCTTTGTAGTTTACCCACCAGACCCTCAGTCATCCTCAATTCGATAATCCCCAGAGCCTCAGTTATCCTAAATTCGATAATCCCCAGCCCTTAAAAATCCTTTATGATTTACTCACCAGACGCTTACTACCTAAGCCAGAGATTTTTGGTCCTTATTCAGGGTCCCCTATTTATATTTTTCGGCGGTCGGCGGGCCCTATTGTTAGAGAGGAGGAGGAGGGGGGGGGGGGGCCAAGATTAAAGAGGGTCCAATATTAAACCCTAAACCATATCCCGAATCCCTATGAACCTTCAACCCTAAACCGAGAGCCCTAAACCGTGAAACCTACACCAAGCCTAAACTCGAAACCCTACACCCTTCTGAGCGCTGAGCCGTGGCAACGAAAAGAGCAGCACCTGATTCAGAGTCAAAAGCCTACGCTACGGTTTGGGGCTTATTGTCTAGGCTTTGGTGCTTAGGGTTTGGGAATGGGGTTTAGGGTTTGGTGTTTAGGGTTTAGGGTTGGGATTTTAGGGTTTGGGATTAGGGTGGGAAGTTCTCAAAAACATGGTCTCTGTTTGGGTCTCCATCAAAGTAAGCCCCTCAATACTGAGTGTACCCCACAAGGCACCATAACTTCTAGGGTTTGAGATTCATGGGACGGAGTAACATACAACTGAGGGCTTACAAAAGAGGTAACTCATGTAAGTCTCATTAAGCAGATTGTATGAGGAATTATATGAGGGGTTAGAGAGGGGTTCGAGAAAACCCTAACCCAAGCCCAGTTGAAAGCAGTGGCGCAAGGACCCAGAAAACTGAGCAGGGGTCAGTTTGAGAGCCTTGCTTTGGATCTTAGAACTTGGATTTAAGGTTTAGGGTTTAGGGTGTAGGGTGATCTTAGAACTTGGATCCGAGATTGGACCCTAAACCCTCAACCCTTACATAGGGCTTAGGGTTGGTGTTCAGGGCTAAGGGGAGTAAATGCAGAGCCTGACCAATCAGCTACAAATACAAACCCTGACAATCCCTAAACCTTAAACCCTCGTCTGATTTCTCCCTCGACCTTAAACCCCACGTGTCAACGACACGCCATGACCTATTCGCGCGCTCCGCGCCCCGCCAGCCGAGGCGGGCGCGCGATAGCGTTTACAATGATTCTACAGACTCGTGGGGTTTAGGGTGTAGAGTTTGGTGTCTAGGTAATTACGATAGGGCAACGGTGATGCTTGACAACATTGTAATCACTCAGCCTGCACTGTTGCTTGAGGGGGTTGGGGTTTAGGGTTTATCCGCCCTTGAACCCTAAACCCTGAACCCAAACACTAACCCCTAGCCTGAACCCAAGCCCGGCACCCTAAACCTTAAAACCCGAAACCCAAAGCCCTCAACTTCAGCCCTAAAGCCAAAGCCGACTTGTGAGCTCCACGGGCCTTGCTAAACGGAATGCGAAGGACTCGTGTCAAACAGACTTCCCTGAACTCAAAATCCTGGGCCTTGGGTACTGCCCCTACCCTGTAACAGTCTGTACTATAGCGGTCATATTAAGGGCTATAAATAAGTGTATTGTAAATATTATCCAACTGTTACAGTGGGGGCAATACGCAGCCTAAGCCGCAACTACCGTAGTTAAGACACGACATCCTTAAGTAGGAAATCTAAACCCCTGTACATTGTTTAACAAACAGGGGGGGGGGGCAAGTACAAGCAAAAACAGCCCGGGGTTGGTAGCTATCGGGGTTTAGGGTGTAGGGCTGGGGGGCTCGCATAATGATCTTATTGAGAGAATCACGGGTCACGTGAGGTTTTGTAAGCGCTAAGAGAAGCACCTGACAACTACCCGCCTGGAAATAACGACTATAATCCTTACTATGTAGGGTTTAGGGTTGCAGGTATAGGTAGTCCGTACATGGGACCCTGAAATTACCCTAAACCCTAAACCAAAAACCCTAAACCCCTAAACCCTAAACCCCTAAACCCCTAAACCCTAACCCCACAATAATTGTGGACAACTGCAAGTGCAATGCAAGTGCAAAACCCTACCGACCAAACCTGCGGCTCTACTTGGATGATGTCTTCTGTTAGTAAGTCTGCTTATATCCCTTAGGTGGACCCCCCACCCAGTAATAGTCACTATAGGGGATAATAGGGATTATATTAGGGTCCTCTTATATTCCTATTCTACCACTAGTACAGGGTGGGGGGGTCCTCCTAAACTATCCCCAATAACCCCACTAGAAGGCCCATCATCCCGGGTACCAAGTAGACTTCCAAAAGTCAAGAGAACCTCCAAACACCCCTCATATCCTAAACCCTAAACCCCTCAGATACCGAGGCCTGGCATGTGTGACCGCTGAAGAGCTCCTTGAGAAGCTTGCTTGAATTAGGACCAACTACACGAGGGAGTCTCCAATGGGGGGGGGCACTGTTGTAAAGGGTAAAGGAAGCTTCTGTATAAGGTCCCCAGACGCTAGCTCCCCTCCCGTAATTGCCTTAGATTGAAAGGTTGCGGGTACTGAGGATTCTCCTAAAAAACCTACCCTTTACCACACCCCTAAGGTTGCTCGTAAATTCCACTGCGCTTGCCCTGCCCAAGGTTTCCCCTTGCCTTCCTTCTTCAACTCTAGATAAGCCTCTGTAAGGGAAACTCTTGGGGGAGGCAACAAAGGAGCGGGGTTGGTTCCGGAACCCGTAACACTAGTTGCAACAACCCAAAAGCCCCCTCAATGATAAATCCATTCCTCACAATACAACCTCCAGCCACCTATGAATAAACCCTTCCCGAATGTATAATTACCAGTTAGTAGTCTAGCAGGAATGTCTAAGTGAGGGCGGGAGTCATTGCGACCCGGAATTGAACAAAAATCATTCGAAAAAGTTGGCATCATTACTAGCCTGGGCGCTGAAATGCCCTCAACCCCAAGACCTATTCACCCTTTGTTGCCTGGCTTATGGTCGCTGGCAAGTTGGTGAGTGTGTCGTCGTTTTCAAAGTTTCGGGGCTTATGTGGGCGTTGATGTTGTTGGTGAGAACACTCTTGATTTCCATCAAGACCACGCTGACTAGAGTCTAATGCACAGCATTTTCATACCCCTATGACGCAAACATCCGTCCACCTTATAACCCTAGCAAGAAAGAGGAAGATCTGGCAAGGATGGAAGACAATTGAGACCCAAAGACGCGAGTCTACAGCAGAAGGTCTCCTACATGTGGCTTGGGTCACACAAAGTTGGAACATGGAAATACCGTAAACCCTGAGGGTTTCCCGTCTTTTGTAGGTCTAGGAGTCTAGGGATATTGATGTTCCAAGGTGCTGGCGTCTGCTGGATAGGATTGTGGGACAAAGGTTTGGGGATTAGGGTTTAGGGCTCAGTAGTCTGTCTAGTGCTTAAGAACTATGGCTTAGGGGGAACACTCTCCCCCATGCAGCGGCGCTCAGGCACGCCTGCCCGCGGGGTCGGAGAGGTAGGCTTCTTACCACCTTCACCGCCAGCGGGCGTCAGGAAATTTGTCGTACCGTGCGCGCGGCGAGGCCCCACTCATCAGGCACGTAGACGATTTTTCCGTGCCTTTGGAACTGCCGGGCAATCCAGGCCTCCCTAGCATCCCCGAGCTGCCACCCCTCGACCTCGCACAGAAGGTGACAAAGATGGCCATGATCTGCACTTTCAATTGGAGTAAGAAAAAGGAGATGTTGGCAACTCGCTGCGGCCCAGCGCGACAGGCACCGAGGGCGCCATGACGCGTGGCACCCGGACTGCTCCGGAACATCGCGGCTGCGCCCAGGACTCTGTATGGTGACCTTCGAGAAAGGTAGTCAGAGGCGGCACCCAGGCGAAGCCAGCAGTCACGGAGGAGAGCAGAGAGTCGCAGGCGACACGGCGTGCATGTGTCTCGCTCTGTGGGGAAGGAGCACTGCTGGACAACTGACCCAAAGGGTCCTTTTAGCTATATATAGTATATACCTGGGCCCAAAGAAGTTGTATGGGAACCCATTTGGGCCATAAGTTTGGGCCATAAGTATATATTATATACCTACCCTAAACCCTAAACCCTATATACTATATAACTTTATGGACCCCTTGGGTGAAGTACGGACGAAGGAGACCTTGCTCTGCGCAGAGCAAGCCCCGCGCTCCTTGGACAAGAGCACTGGCTTCGAAGAGGCCGCGGGCAAGTAGGGTTTAGGGTTAAGAGTTTAGGGTTAAGGAATAGCTCCTCTCCCTGGAAGCCAACCGACGCACGCAGCTCCAACATGTCCAGGGTGCAAAAGAATGCGAGAAAGTCAGGCCAGCAATCATGATCCACGGCTGGAGGCTGAAGCGGGCTGGGTAGCTTCTTAAGCCAAACTGCAGACGCCGAACTGCCATGCATGCGAAGAATGACTGCCCCCAGCTACAAGGAAAGATAGCAAGCAAAAAGTAGAAGAGGAGGGCAAGAGGGGAAAGGGGAGGGAAAGGGGAGTGTGGCATACGGGGGGGCTGGCTGGTTGAGAAGGGGGTTGCAAACGCAGCGCTGTCCAACCCATTCCTTCATTCTTTCCCGACCACCCTAAATCATAAACCCCTAAAACGAGAACCTGAATCCCAAATAGCATGATCGCGTCTATATTCTTTTCGGGTGCTTCATTCCCTTCTAACCACCGCTACCTCAACCTACCAAAACCTGCTTTTTTGTAGGTTCCCTAGATGTGCTATCCTAGGGTTTATAATAGGACCCGACAGAAAAGTAGATTTTGGCAGGTTAAATTCGGAACATCCAAAACCCCAAACCTAAACCCTTCTAACCACCAGTAGGGACATCCCCACCGTCCGAGTCCACTCAGTGCCCTGCCTGGCAACTGCAGCGCCGAAGGCATCCGTGCGGCCTTGCAGTACCGGTCCCTAAGGGTCCAAGGACCCTAATATTAGTGTTAATTTGGGCCCTAAAACCCAATTATTTAGGTCCTTCGACCCTTAGGGGTTGCTTAAGGGGAAAGCTGGCAAACACGGAAGCTACTAGAGCATTGAACGTGTGGGTTCCATAGGCTTCAAGCATACCTTGCTTCCATTCGAGAGCTTAGGGCTCCCGACCGTTGTAAGGAGCCTTCCTGCTATTGTGTTGAAAGATGGTTCTTTCTAGCCTATGGGTCCCAGTACCCAGTAACCATATACTTACCCAAAACCTGTACCACAATTACTGTGAACCAGCTCCCAAGTACCTAACTATGAGGCACATCAGGCTTCGAATGCCTTCAAGGGCCTGTGAGATCTGCAGCTCGGGTTCTCATCTTACAAGGCTAAACCCTAAACCCTAACCCTAGTGCCAAAGGGAGTGGGGGAGGGATGCTTATAATCATCCCTCCCGTATATAATGCCCACATGAGCTGTAGTCTCAACTCCTCGAAGGCGTTATACAGGGATTATATAGGGGAGTATAGGGCTTATTCACGGGGATACTAGGAGTTTAGGCAATCGCTCATATATGCTCCTACCCTACGCCCTCATTGTCCCCACCCCCCCCCTTAAGAACCAGCAAGTCATATTATGGTCAAAGGACGATGTAGTGTAAGGTCATCTATATGGTGGGGAAATTCCTAGTGTGGGTTTCGGGTTTACGGTTTAGGGCTTAGGGATCTGTTGGTGGTCCGTTCTGTGTGCAAGAGGACAACACCAATTTTACTTTTATACCAATAAGAAATCCACTTGATGAATCACCTAAGCACTTACTTGCCTCACACCCTTAACCTACAGAGATGCTAAGGATTTGGGGTTTAGAAGATTTCCAGTGTCCACTGCAGGCTTGAAATCGAGAGCAAGCCAGCAGAAAGATGATGTAGGACAGGCACACAGCTGCAACCCACATCCCTGAACCCAAGATCCTGCTTCTTGCGCCCAGCCCGGTAACTCAACCCTGAACCCTAAGCTCCGCACCCACAACCCGAATGCCCATTAAAATGCGTGAGCAGTTGGAAGCTGGCAGCACAAGCGGCTCCATGGTCAAAACCTTGACCTCTGGTCTGTTCCTTGAATCTCTCGAAAGTTTAGGGGGCATATAGGGTTTAGGATTAGGGTTTAGGGTTTGGCGCTAAGGTTGAGGGCCACCGTTTAGGGTTTAGGGTTCGGGTTTAGGGTTGAGGGTACTCCCTTCTGACAGGGCGGAAGGGCATGCAGACCCTCATTTGAGGTTCCATGTTAGTTTTGGGGAGGTATCAGTCTGGGTCCTATGGTTAGGACCCTATAGTCCCCCTTAAGTCGATAGAATATGGCTTTGGGTATTTTTTGACAGGATCCTCATATACCACATATGATATCTACTCAAGGGGGACTATAACCTAGTTTAATCCTATTTGCAGGCTCGTTTCACTTAGTAAGCCTACTGGTAACAGGGGTTATGGGGCTCATATTTAGGATGATTGGATAGTAGGTAGACTTCCGAAATCCCGAGATCATCCAAGAAAAGCTGGGGTACACTTGTCTTGTAGTCCAAAAACTGGGTACAACCCTTAACCCCCCAAAGCCAAGACCCTAAACCCTAGACCTAAATCCTAAGCTGAGCACGCGCTTTTTTCTTGCATCCCATATCTGGGATCCCCACAACTTCAGCTGTGGATTGCAAGAGTTGCAACTCCTCCTGGCGGAAGCGCAAAGAATGCTTATAAGGTCATTTAGGGATCTAGGTTTTAGGGTTTAGGGTTTAGGGTTTTCGGGATTTAGGGTCAAGGGTTTAGGATGTAGGGTTACAGAGTGTAGGGTTTAGGGAGATCACCCTGATAAGGGAGACTCGAAGGGACAAAGAAACTGGAAACAGTGGTTCTACGGTGGTTTGCAGGGATTAGTGTTGTTCAAAACGGGCGTTTCTCAGAATGAAGGGCTCCTAGGGACCCCAAGGATATATAGGGGAAAAAAGCTACAAGCGTTTTTGGGGGTTCTTCTGAAGCATTATATAGCGGTTACTTCGAGAAATGCTTATATGGGCGGCTCTCAAATTATGGGCCCCTGATGGGTATAGATTATAGTACTGCACCTAATGATCAGGGGTACCAAAACGAGACCCAAATCTCGGGAAGTACCCAGGTATCAGTTACAGTCCAAGCTCCTCTTATCCCCCTCAATGACGGCTATAGCACTCCCCTATATAGTCCCTATATTTCCCCTTTAAGGAGTTTAGACCCTAAACCCTAAACTCTATATAGCCCCCCTTTAAGAAGGCTATGGACGGTGGCAGGGTCTTTACAGGATAATGTCTTGAGGGGACGCTGAGGGA
This sequence comes from Symbiodinium pilosum, assembly GCA_905231905.1. Classification (NCBI taxonomy): domain Eukaryota; class Dinophyceae; order Suessiales; family Symbiodiniaceae; genus Symbiodinium; species Symbiodinium pilosum. The sequence goes on along the minus strand of CAJNIZ010046099.1, from coordinate 4,377 downwards.
GCCTTAGGGGCAAGGGCCGCCTGCGGTTCAGGGTTTGAGGGTTTAGGGGTTTAGGGGTTTAAGGGTTAGGGTTTACCTAAACCCCAAAAGTATGCAAAATAATAGCCCTAAACCCATAATAACAGCCATAAAGGCCATTATTTTACATATTTTTCGGGTTTAGGTAGGGGTTAGGGATTAGGATTTAGGAGTTTAGGGCTTAGGGCTTACATTCCCCCCGGAATGCAGGGGCAAAAGGGGCACTATAGAAGCCACAGTTCTTTGAAAAGGGGTTTAAGGTTCCTGCAACAAGGGTTTAGGGTCTAGGGAATTTAGGGTTATGTAGCGGCTATATAGGGTTAATATAAGGATATTATGGGGAATAAGGGAATGATAGGGAAGATCTACCATTAGGCTGTTGTTTCTGCAAGTTGGCCTACACAAGATTCCCCAGGTCTATTTGGCGCAAATGTGCTTCTGCCTTTGCTGTAACTTTGCACAAAAGACTGCACGCAGATAAACGCCACACCTGAACCCTGACAAGCTCCAAGTTCCCAAAGCCTCATGTTTCCAATCCCTATAGAATCATGACAAGGAACCCCAAAACCCGAAACCCTAGACCCTGCAAACCCCCGATCCCTAATCTTGAAAGTAGGAACAGAGGAAGTCCAAGAGTCTCTCTCAGCAATATCTCATGAGTTGAATCCGTAATTCCTGAATAAACTAACCTACGGTTTAGGGTTTAGGGTTTGGGGTGGTCCGCACATCTACCTGGGCCCCTACGAACCCACTCTTTAGGAGAAGCCCTTGTATTAGCTGGATCTGCAGGAAACTGCAAACCGCTCCTCTTGGTATGTGCTGAACACCTCCTCGCCGTCTTGACCTCTCAATTGCAAGATTTTCCGCATGCAAAAAAAGGCCCAAATACCACAGTGTTGATGACTGGGGCTAGAACTTGGAGGTTTGAGCATCCATACCCTCAGAATCATTTGGGATACGGAGCTACTACGTCTAGGTGTCAAGTGAAAAGCCCTGAGAGCGGACTCGTCCGCTTCGTAAATTTTCATCTACCCTGGACCCTGGAACTCCAAGGGGCCATATAGCCATATAGTATATACTTGGGCCCCAAACTAGTTATCTAGGAACTTGTTTGGGCCCTGAGCAAATACTATACAACTACGTGGACCGTTTGGAATCTGACCTGGAAGAGTTTTGAAAATAATTTGCACATCCCTACTTGGAGACTCGCTTAGCCTAGCAAGTCTACTTAGCAACAAGGGTTGTGGGGTATAAAAAAGAGGTTTATTGGGGATTGTAGGGGCTTGGGAAATATCATACAATTAAACCCTGAACCCTAAACAT
>CAJNIZ010046098.1:0-21079 GCA_905231905.1 Symbiodinium pilosum | reverse complement strand
AGGGTTGAGGGTTGAGGATTCAGGGTTGAAGGTTTGGGGTTCGGGTTTCAGGGTTTAGGGTTTTAGGGTGTAGGGTTGAGGAAGTGGGGTCTGACGGGTAGGAGAAGATGTTGTTCAATCTCCTCTCAGAAACTAAGATGGAATGCGGAAAGAGCTTGAGTCAATCCCCTACAGTAATAGCCGCTAAATGAGGAGTTCATCGGGCCCTAATATACCCGCAATAATCCTTTGTGGTACCCATTGCCGTGTGGGGCATTGACCCAAACCCTAAACTCTCAAACCCTAAACCCTACATCCCTAAACCCTTAAACCCTCTAACCCTAAACCCTTAAACCCTAAACCCTGAACCCTAAACCTCTCCTTCTAGGGGCAGTGGTCATTGTGGGTCCCTGCTTGGAATTCCATCTTGGGGATGAAAGGGTTTACGGGTTTAGGGTCTTTTTTGGAATTCCAAAGGAGGAGTATATATTCTGGGCTTTCCCGCATATCGCTCTTTCTCGAAAGAAGCCCCAAACCAGGCCTACTTTGGGTTTATGTAATACTTGTTTAGCTTTTTTTCTGAGGGGGAGAGAAGGAGGGAGGGAGGTAAGGGGGGGTGTATGGGATTCCAATGATGCTGGACTTCGCGTGTACAATACGTCTGAAACCCTCGACCCTGAGCCCCAAACAAACCTTAAATCCCAAAGCCTCAAGCTTAAAACCCGACATCCGCAATTCTACATCCTAAACCTTCAACCCTCATTCCTATATCCCTTAACCATGGCAATACTTGCCAGGAGTGGACACAGGGCTTTTACCCAATCTGCTGTAGTACGAAGAGTATCCTCATACCCTCCAAAATAATGTCCCCAAAGCCCTGAGCCCATTGAACCCATTCAGAAGAACAGGAAAATCTTATTGGGTTCCCTAAACCCTAAACCCTGGACCCTAAACCCTGAACCCTAAACCCTTAACCCTAAACCCTAAACCCTATAAAGCTAAAAACTCCCCCCCCACACCCGGAACCCTAAACACGAAACCATAAACCCTAAACCCTAAATCTCTAAACCCCAAACCCTAACCCTGAACCGCGTGGGGTTAAACAGTGCTGGGTCGCAGGTTTCTAGACAAGCTGAACCAAGTTTACGCCTCTCTGTCCGCAATTTGGGAGGTTTGTGAAAAGTAGGGTTTAGGGTTTTAGGGGTTCTCTGGATAGACAGGTCTATATGGTAGTTTCCCAAATCGGGGGATCCCAATATAGACTCTCAAATATTGTAGTCCTTATTATGGGGACCCCCGGAAAAAGTACACCTAATTTTGGGAACCCCCCCCTATATAGGTCTTTCTAGGGATTGTGATAGAGAGATTCTTCAAAGAAAGCACTAGGGATATATTCCGACTGCCCAAGGGAGTATGGGCTTGGAGACTTGAGTTTAACGGTTTCGAGGTTTAGGATTTTGGATCTAGGGTTTATGGTTTAGGCTTTGGGGTTTAGGGTGTAGGATTTAGGGTTTAGGCTTCATGGTTTAGGATTCAGGGTTTGGGGTGCAGGTTTTAGGGTTTGGGTCTTAGGATTTCGGGGTTAAGAAATCCATTTGACATTCTTTCAAGTATGGCACCCTGACAAGGGGCCCTATAACGAGGACCCAGCTGGTCTGGGGAGATTTAAGGGGGATGCCCTCGTTGAGGAATGCCGGTTTGTCACCCTACACCCTAGGCCGCGTAGGGTTTCCGCTTCAGGGTCGGGGTGGAGCTGAACAATGAACCTTAGATCCTTAAGGTTCAGGGTTTGGGGTTTGGGGTTAAGGGCTAAGGGTTTTGTAAGCCCTAAGCCCGCAACTTTAAATCCTGTTAGTCCTAAGCGCAGGGCCGTCAAGAATAAGCTGCGTCGAAGGACACGCCCAGTTACATCGAATGTTTAGGTTTTGGGGTTCACCGGCGTTGGTTTTGCAATTGCCAAGGGTACGCGGGTGTTTGCCCTTTTTTAGCGGGGCTCATTCTCATTTCTGCACACCCCCAACTGGTGCATGTATTGGCCCCGTAGACCTGCTTGACACTTTGGGGTCAACGTTCTTGGTATTCCCTCACTGTAATCATGAACCCTGCCACCCCCCCCACCAACATTCCCATTATATACTGGTGCCAAAATGCGGCGGGGGGAGTTGGGGTATCGTTAAGGGGAGGGTATATACCATAAACCCTGAGCCCCAACCCTCAACCCAATACATACCAAAAACCTTAAATCCTTGCCGAACTCCGCTGCAGACTCTCTCTCATCTAGAGCCCCAGAGTAGCTGCAATAATCATGTTTGTCAGGTTGGAAAAACATAGAGTTTAGGGTTCAGGGATAATCATGTTTTTCACAACTGATATGGATTTGAGCCATTATTCTACTTATTTCTGAGTGTCAGGTGCAATAAAGACCAAGGGGGCTGGAACATGAGACTGGGAGGAGTTTACTATGGTTCTCTCTGTCAAGGTCTTGTTATATTCGGGTCGGGCCACATACTCAAAGACTTCAAGTTTGTACTTTAGATCCATCCCCCTACAGTAATGGCCTTCTAAATGTGGAGTCAATAGGGCCTTAATATAACTGCTGCTACAATAGTCCCTTCTTGTATAAATTACTTGTTGGAGGGTTAGACGCAATTGGTATCCTTAGATTTGGGGTCCAGGCGGTCCCAAGTACTCGAATTAAGGGCTATATGAGCCCTAGTCTAAACTCCTAGTATCCCCTTTAATAACCCCTATAGTAGTTCCCTATATAATCCCCTATATAACCTCCCTTTAAGGAGTTTAGACTAGAGCTCATATGGGGCATCAGCCAACGCCTTGAGATTTTAAAAGACAATTGATTTCTTGGGTGACGGGCATTGTTTAATGGAGGTCTATATTGCGCTCCCCTTATTCAGGGAAACTACTATCTTTCATGGTTTACGGATCAAAACTTAAACCCTAAACCCTAAACCCTAAGCCCTAACACGCCATAAGAGCACAAAGGGAAGCTCCCGGACTGGAATCGCTCAGGCACTTCACACACGATTTTCAAAGCTCCTGGCTTTCAGGTTTAACTTAGGGTTTAAGGTTTAGGGCTTAGAGTTTAGGGTTTAGGGTTCCTTCCTGGCTTTAGGGTTTCAGGTCCTGAAAAGCCTAGAGTTTTAAGGTTAGGTTTGGCGTCGGGGCGCTCACAGTGCCCTAAAGGAGTAATCATATGTTATGCTTAGTGTTTAGGGTTGATCCTAAGTTAGGTTTAGCGTTGAGGACTTGCGGTTTGTAGCTTGGGAGGAATCGCAATCTATTCCCTAAACCCTTAAACTCTAAACCCTAAACCCTAAGCTCTAAACCCTAAACCCTAAACCGTGTTCACATGGTCGCCGTATGGATAGCTTCCAAAATTTGAGACCTGCCTTGTCCTCAACTCCTTCGGTATGTATGTAACAGGGTTTAGGGCTTAGGGTTTAGGGTTTAGCGTCGAAGAGCTATGGCTCCTGTAGGGCCCTTACTGTAGGGCCTGTAGGGGTTTGAGTTACCAGAAACCTAAAAAACCTAAACCCGAAACCCTCTTTGCCCAGATTCCTCAGGACTCTGTACGCGGTTTAGGGTTTAGGGTTGCATGATTGCTTTGGTGATCAAAATCGGATTCAGCTTGGCAAGTGAGACATTTGGAGATTCAGGGCACTTGCTAACCAATCATCTTGAAGAGTTCTCACAGCTTAATCCCGATGACCTACATGAGGTTACACCTTAGGCCCTAATTAGACCTTTTAGATCCCTCAACCCTGAACCCAAGTCTCGTGCGCACCATACCCTGAACTCAAGACCTTGAAGCTAACATCCTGGGTTTAGGGTTTCGGGGTATATTGCAGGGTTTAGGGGATTTACCCTAACCCCTATACCCTAAACTAGGGCTAGGGGTTTAGGGTTCAGGGCTTCCTGAGGCCTAAGCCCCAAAACGTGGGCAAAGTCGTAGCATGGATGCTCTATGGCCTAATTAAACATTCATTGTTGTACGGGCTGATCAGTGCATCATTTGCTCTGCTGAACCCTAAACCCTGAACTCCAGACCCTAAAGCCTCTGCCCAAAACTCTAAACCCCGAACCCTAAACCCTAAACCCAAAAATCCCTCACCCTGGCCGCTCGGCTTAGGGTTTGGGGCCGGGGCCTCAGAGTTTTGGCGCCTAAATCCCCAAAACCGTACATCCAAGAAGGTACCCAAGAAGGTACCTTGGGATATTCGATTTAGCCCAAACACCAAAAAAAGACTCACTAACTAGGTACCCCAGTACTACCCTTTTTGCCTTTTTTCTTTTGGGTGCTCCTTATTATAGCTGAATATAAGGAAAAAGGGTACCCCTATGATTAGGGGGTTACTTGGGAACCTAGATAATCTAACGGGGCCCAAGCTGAACATCGAATTCTGAATCGCAACTCAACTCCAACTGCAGTGAAAGTTTAGGGATTAGGGTTTGCTTGGAGGGTCAGGGAGACTTCGTAAGTAGGTTAATAACCCCTATAACCCATATAGGAACCCCATTTATCCCTATTTTAAACCTACTTACTATGTCCCCCTCACCCCCCAAGTAGGGTTGAGGGTTTAGGAGTCGCCAACTCTTTTTTGCATTCAGCTCCCCCCCGAATGGCTCTTGAGCTTCTCTTCCTGGCAAGCTTCCATGTGTTGACGTGACACAGCGGCCTTCCACTAGTATCAGTTTAATGGTTTGGGGTGTAGGGTGGGTTCAGGGTTTAGGGTTTAGGCGTTTAGGATTTAGGGGTTTAGGGTTTAAGGTTTAGGGTTTAGGGTTTAGGGTGCACTATAGTATCAGTTGGGTCATTCCTCCTTACAGTAACTGTTACCGCAAGGCGTAATAGGAGTTATAATAGCCCCTTAATAAGGCCCCCTTTAAGGACAGTTACTTGGTGGGGGAATGACCCAAAGTATCAGTTTAATGGTTTAGGGTGTAGGGGGGGTATAGGGTTTAGGGTTCAGGGTTTTAGGTACCCCAGTGGTACCCTTTTTCCCTTTTGGGGGTCTCCTTCCTAAAGCTGAGTAGTAGGAAAAAGGAATCCTTACTTGGAGGTGCGTTGTACTTATATCCTAATTAGTGACTGTAGTTATACCCTAATTAGTCCCATAACTACAGTTACCCTAGAAATATTAGGGTTATAACTACAGTTATTAAGTAGGTTATAAGTGAAATGGACCTCCAAGTAGTATCAGTTTAATGAGGCAAGCCATAGAAATACACACAAACGGGTTTATGGACTGCTCCCTGTCAGTGGTTGTGCCGGGAAATGAAGAGGACTTAAAATCTCAAATTCTAAGGTGAGAGAAGAACCCTGACCTGGGTGTAACCCTTTTTTGCTCAACCTGGAATCTCCACTCCACCTATTTTCCTGCTACGGAGCTTTAGCGAAGTTATATAGCACAGTACATCATAGGGTTGCCCAGTTACAGCAAATGTACTTTCAATTCTTCAGCAGCAGCCAAGCCTAGTGCTTGGGATTGTCACTGGAAGAAAAGGTCATAAACCCCAGCAAAGCTGATAAGCCGCCAGGAAAGCTTACAAACCCCAACCTTTTTGACCATAAAGTGCCGCAAAAGAAAGATACCTATTCCATTGCTACTTCAAATTCATGATTTCGTTCTTTATCTTGAGATTGAGGAGGAGGAAGGGGGGGCCCAGCCCTTTTGAGTTTAAACCTTATGCGAACCGCAAATCGCCAACTAGCGCAAATGAAAGAAAGACGTATTGCATTCCAGATTGCGTTATCTTGAGGTTGGGGGGGCGGAGACTCTCGCAACGTAAGCTAACTTCAAAGACTTCCCGCACCCAACCCCTCTCCCCCCAGCCCACCAAAGTTTACAAACTCCAGCAAGGCTTATAAATCCCAATCCTTTTAAACAATGCTGTTATCTTATGTTATCTCAGATGATTTATACATAGCGAACTTGAAGGTGTCGTCGCGGATCTTAATTATAAGAAGCTTTTTCATTATACTTATCAGATAACTATAAGAAGCTGTCATATAGTTTCCATATTCTTTGTTTTAAAAAAACCAGGCCTCACAGCGACGCCTCCTCTAAGATAACCGTGATAATCGCTATAGCGGTAATAATTCTCGTAACGGTAGCAATCGTAACAATGGAAAAAGAAACGGCAATAATATTGATGATAGTCGCACGAACCGGAATCGTAGCATTAAGGAGTTGGCTCTAAGTGGTACAAGCAAAAAGATTTTTCTGCAAAGTGTACAGCGAATCCCATAGAGCCAACCTATGCATCGGAAGCCTTCACATATTGTCTCTAGCTTTTGCAGATCAAAATCTAGGCTGACGCGATATGCAAACAAAATTTTAGGCCGACGCAATATCCAAAAAAGTTTTGCCAACCATCTTAGCATTGCACGGTCTGGCCTTTCTGATGCCTGGCATGGAAAGGGGTCACAGGAGCTTGTGTTGACGTGAGACCCCCAAAAAATCCAGGAAGCCTAGCAGTTTGAAGCACTGGTTGTGAGTTGCCTCGTCGCTACTCTGAAATCATGGGGGGGTTACATAGTTGAAGTCTGCTCTTGGCACTGGCTTGCAGCATTTGATCTCGCAAAATGCTGGAGAAGCTGACATTCACATGCTTGCAGGATGCTGCAAGAGTTACATTGAACACGACACGCCCAAGTGTTCAGGTGTCAGAGGCACACACACTTCAGACAAGACTAGCAGCACTGCTGCGTTGACATCAGAAGTTCCTGGTGCCACCGCAACCCCTTCGTGGGAACCTTCACAACGTTTAGTTTCCAATTTGAAGAATTTCGTGCCGACGCCGGAATCATGTTTAGCAAGCAGTTGTGGGAGTGCTGTTGGTTTCGGTTTGAGCCTCTGCAGCGGAGGCTGTTTGCGGGCTGCTTGCTCCCTATCTCTAAAGTTTTGTGCATGCAGAGGTTCAAGCAACATGATTTGAGTGGTGCATTCTTTTTCGTGTAATCATGTTTAATTGGTTAGGCCGAAACATGTGGTTACCAAGAGTGAACAAGTATATTTGCTCACTTTCTGAAGCATTCCAACGCCTATAAGGATAGAAAGCTTCTGGGAAACAGGCACTCAGACCGTGGCGAACCCGAAGCATAAACTCTACGTCTTGGCCAGGAGCCAACTATCCTGAAGCATAGCCCGACGTCTTAAACCCTGAACGTGACAGATTGGACGCTAAACCAATTCGATCAGTGTTGGGGATTGCGAGGGAACTTCTGGAAACACCCGTAAGACCATTCCGATGGGAACGTGTTGTAGAGATATTGTTGCTTTTGGATTGGGTTCCCATGAGGAGCCAAGCCCTCTCGACATATCTTGATATGTTGTTGGGTCTACGTTCAAAGATTATGTAACATGTCGCCGAACGTATTCTGGCAGGGAACATGGAGAAACTTATATAATGGACTCCATTGGGTTGGCATAGGGAGCATAATTGCCGGGTAAATTAATCGCGAGGGTTAGAACAAGTCAAAATATCACTGCTTTTTTAGGGCAAAAGTTGAATTTGGATTTTTTTGTGATGTAAACCATAAGCCATGTACACCAAGCCCTCATCCCAAAAAACAACAACATTTGGATGGGTTTGTGCCGCCCTTGCTGCATCTATGTATGCATTCTTTTCCTCTAAAAAGCCGAAGACGGACCGATGATTTTGAGCAACACCTGGAGGTCCTTATAAACCTGCAGAAACGATTCTCTCATGCGAACGAATTCCGCACACTCTTTCTCGATAAGGAGCTATCCCTTGTCAGCGATTTGCCGCTGAACCTACAGGCAGGTTTGCAGCATGGTGGGGTGGGTTCATAGTAACGAACGCGCGAGTCTAATAGTAAATAAGTGCACTGGGTTTGGTCATATGTGCGTTAGGAGGCGATCACTTTCTTTTCAGTATAGTGTTTCTTGATAAGGCTGGCGACAACTGGGCAAAGATTCATGTCGCAAGCAAGGCTTAAACCGTGGTGGACGCAAAAGCTTTTGATTTTTGGGTTTAGGGGCGCAGGGTTTAGGTTCTAGAGTGTGTACAGGCGGGGTCGTCCGTTCGGGCGCGAGCGCGTAGCTTGTAAGCCCACCGCATTCACCCACACTACATTCAGTTGGGGTTGAATGCTTCCTCAGTGCATGCACGATGCATGACACCCTTCATCACGTCGCACTTACTGGATGTGCCAGTTGACAAGCTCACAGAAAACGCGTTAGTAGCCCAGCCCTCTGCGGGCTGTAGGGATTTAGCACGAGTTTTTGCAAGACAGCTTGACAAACTACCTATGGCGGCTGGCTCAAATCTTGGTGCTTTTTAAATGTGAGGATCTGTGGGTACTCCCATTGGCGTCGCTTACCGCAGGGCTGCGCAGGTCTGCCTTCAGGTCGCGCCCGATGCTTGCATGACGGCGCAACAACATTTGCAGACGCTACTACCTCTGTTTATTTTCAGGAAGGAACGCTCGGAGGCCCCCATTTTTGTGCATCAGGGTTTATCGGGTTTGAGTTATCATATCCGCCGCGTGCCTTTTCTGTAGTAAAATGCCAGTAGCATTAGTATTCTCAACTTCTAAACCGTCGTAGTCACCATAACAGGCCCGGAGGACGAGGAGGAGGAGCAGTAATTTATCCCAGGGCCCAGAGCTGGAAATCATGAGGCCCTCTGCCTTTCGGGCCTGGGCCTGAGGCCCAGAGGAAGCCCCGAAAGCCTGAACTCTGCGAGAAGCCCTGAAGCGCCAACCTCCAGCCAGAGTTCCAATCAGAAGAGCTTGACCGGGAGAATTCTACCAGAAAGACAAGAAAGACAACATTGTAAGGGAAGTCCCCATAAACACATGAGAGATTTCATTCTTATGTAAAGACCGGAGAGCTAGGTTTCGCAGGAGAGCGGCGTCCGATGTTGCAATGGGGTTCATGGGGTTGTGGAAAGATTCTCATTCCAACGCCGGCACTCCCACAAAAGTTTCACCGCCATTCATGCAAAGCCTTCCGCGCAGCCTACTAAATGCATAAAGGATATCTCTTGGACCCATTGCTTTTATTGGAGGCGCACCCATAAAAAATGCAGCTCTCCGTCCTTGCGGTGCGAGTGACTCCTCCCTATTTTGTCTCTGGAATGAATGGAGGGCACTCCTGGAAGGAGTGGAGCAGGATCCTCGCCAGTCTTTCTGTGTCACCCTAGTGTTTCTTTGGAAGGAGTGAAATGGAGCCCGTTCCATTTAAAGAAGAACCATCCCCACTTCATCTTCTGGATTTATGGACCGAAGAAGGTCATAAATTCCTCTTGAATACCGTACAAATTGGATCCTCGCTCATTCTGTGTCTCTCCCAGTGTCTCTGTGGAAGGAGTAGAATAGAAACGTCTCCATTCCAAGGACATTCATCCCCATTCCATTTCTGGAGCATCTCCAGAAAGTCCTCACCACTCCATGTCCGAAGCCAAGGAGAGAAGCCCCATTCTTTATCTAAAGAATGGAAGAAAGCTGCCCCCCACGCTCATACTGGAAAGAGCCGGGGAATGTCTCCCGCGTTGTTTCTTCGCAGGGAGACCCCTGCCCACTCTTTTTGTGGAAGGAGCGACTCTCCTGGACTTCTTCCAGAGAAAGAGCGAAGAGAACTCCTCATGTGGAAAGGCTCAAGAGTTTCTCGGCCATTGTGTTCCTGCCAAAGTGGAGGAAAGTCCTTTTTTTGGGTTTTATTTTGTATTTGGAACGAATGGATGAAAGTCCTCCCCACTCTTTCTATGGCGAGAGTGCATGCTCTTCCTCATTTTTCTCTGCGGAATCCTGTCCAAGCAGAATCATCCCCTGTATATCCCCAGAGAAACTGAAGGAGATTCCTCCCCACTGTGTGTGTGGAGCCAAGCTCCTAATTCTTTTTCTAGAAGGAATGGAGGAAAAGACCCCCACATTTTTCTTCGACAGGGACCCAGGAGTGATTGTTTCTTTGCAAAAGGAGGAGCCCAAAAGAATCTCTCCCACTTTGTCTGTGGTAGGAATGGAGGACACTCCTTTCAGTGGAAGGAGTGGAGGAGGGTGCTCCCCACTCCCTCTGTGTCTCCCCCCAGCGTTTCTCTGGACGGACTGGAATAGAGCCCTCTCCATTAAAAGAACATTTATTTCCACTCTATTTCTGGAGAGTGTGATGGATCTATGTGTCATAATACCATAACAAGGGGGCGCCACGGCGTCCCACTCTCCATATTTATGTAACTTTGAAATCTGGTAATTTCCTCAAAAACACTGTATTCATAGGGGCCCCAGGGCGTTCCACCCTCTTTATTTTCAGGCACAGGACAGTCTGTCTGCTTTCATAGGACCTGAGATGGTCTGGAACAAATGCAATCGCTCAGGGTAGCCTGTCATTGCCTCGGCCACGGCTTATGTCACGCACGCAGTGATACTAAGGTTTTTCAGTCCTTTACAGTAAAGTTTGCTTCTGCAAACTGTGCCCTACAGCCAGCGACCAGCGAGTAACCCACAGGCTTTGAAAGCCCTTTTGCTTGCGTTCGAAAGCTCATGGTAGGTCCCTGTGGGAGGAATTGTCACTACTTTAAAAGAGTGTCCACAATCTAGAACTGTACAGACATCTGTCTATAACTACTTTTGATGCATCAACCACGTTGGGGATAAAGCACTTGATGGCTGCGGGAAGTACGCATGCAAATCACATTTGTACTGCAGCGCTCCCCCCGTTCTGCGCTTTGGCAGAACGCAGCCTACCTATTACTAAATATAACTCTTGCCCTTCCAGGAGAACGAGTATATACCATATTATGTACAGAAATTGTTTCCAAGGTAAGCATTAAGGAATGGCAGCAAGCGCGACACAGCTAAACAACTTTTTGTCCACAACGCACACAGAAAGAAGGGTATTGTCACTACTTTAAAAGAGTGTCCACAATCTAGAACTGTATAGACATCTGTCTATAATTACTTTTGATGCATCAACCGCGTTGGGGATAAAGCACTTGATGGCTGCGGGAAGTATACATGCAACTCACATTTGTATAGCAGCAGTAGGAACTCAAGCATGACACTGCGGGTGGTGCGTTATCAGGGCTGGTTAAAGCATGACAGGTCTTGGGAAAGTAAGGCATCAATGCGTGATGGGGCCTTGAAAAAACTCCGGGTGTGTGGCCCTCGCCCAGCGTTCGGGTTCTCACTTACTTCACGGTATAGGGTTTCATGGTTGATGGAACAGGCATCAGGTTTTGAAGCAGATAGGTGAGTTTTCCAATACAGGTTACATGAAGGGACACCAGGAGATGTTGGAGATCGTTAACCACTGATCCGTGGATAAAAATTGCAACTCTATGCAGGTTATTCGTCGCGTGGAATTGACCACACTTGCTGAAGCCAGCGCTTGTTGCACTCCGGAAGAACATTCATTTTTTTGCAAAGGTCTGGAAATTGGACCCCCCCCCAGGGTATAGCTTAAACCTGAGACCTTTACGCCTTGAATCTTCAGCCGCAACAACCTAAAGCCCAGACCCTTGCCAAACTATGAACCCAAACCCTCAACCCAAAACCCTAAACGACTGGAAAATGTATACGACCACGGGTTCCCTTACCATCCCCCTGGCACTACACTGGCTAAGTTCCCCGTTGGTTAATCTTGCTTAACATGATTTATCTGAATCAAGGGGTGAGGCCTAGGGAGGTTGTTTGGGGGAGTAGTTAGGAGAACCCAATGATGCAAAGACTTTCGGCACCCATGTGTGCATATGAGTTACCAACACCGGTCTTCTTAGGGTTAATATTCAAGATCTTGCATGACCCTAAGCACCTTAAACCTTTAAATTTCTAGTGCTGTAGAGTACAGAGACCATGCAGGACTGGTAGCAGCAAGCAACACTCCTCTCCCCAAGACGTGGTTGCTTTGTTAAACGCTCCGAGCCTCCAACCTGATTTTTGTTTAGGAGAGAACCCCTTGCCACCTCAGATTTCACCCCGCGCACTGTCGAACATCAAAACATTGCTCCGGAGTATGTATTTACAACTTCAAGGTGGGGGTGGGAATGAAACTGAACTTTGAACCTTGAATCCCACACCCTCAATCCTTAAGTTCAAATCCAAAACCCAAATTAGCAGCAGGACCGGGGCTGGGTATTGAGGAGGTCTAAGCAGTGCAGGTATAGGGTTCAGGATTTCAGGTTTCATCCCCTCAGTTGCCCCAAACACCAAGCATGGCTGATCTTGATGTAGATCAAAAAGCCCTACAGTTCAATTCCAAGGTGGGAAAACAAAAGGCCTAAACCCTAAACCCTGAGCCCTAACCCCGAATGCTATGACCAGGTTACGGAGCTATGTCTCCTTATCGTTTATCGCCACTAATATGGATAACACTACTGTTTCCCATCATTTCCCAATGATATGCCTACCTGAGGTTTAGGGTTTAGGGTTACTTACCCTTAAACCCTAAACCTTTAGTTTGACTTGGGGCTTCTCAGAAGTACCCCTGTAGAATGTCTAGTGGGAGCGAGGGCCCCCATAAGCCCTTTGTGATCCCGACATATCTTGGGTGTCCTTGTTTTGAAGCCCCAAATTTTAAACCCTAAGCCCTAAACCCGAAACCCTAGACCCTGAACCCTAAACCCTAAACCCTAAACCCTAAACCCTAAACTCTGAATCCCTCTAGCCCTCTTCCCACCCATCAGGAGCCTGGGGTGCAAAACACCCCTGGTAGCATGCTTCCCTACCGAGAAAAGCAGAGGCACGCCAGATGGGAGAGTTAGGAAGGGTTTAGGGTGTAGGATTAGAGTTTACGGTTTAGGGTTTAGGATTTGAATTTCAGGGTGTAGGGTTTAGGATTTGAATTTTAATATTTTAGGTCTTGAGAGTTCAAGGTTCAGGGGTTTGGCTTAGGGACCTTCAACAAGCGAGTTATATCCGTACATAGGGATGTAACAGGGCACGTGCATATATCTAGGGTCACATTTTAGGGCTTAAAACTTACGGTAAAGGAGCGCCTCAGACCTTTGATTTGGTTTAGTGTTTGCTATCACCTTCAAGTTTACTTTTCTTTTGGCGGGTGCAAGTTGCCATTAGAGTGTGGTGTTTGCCGCCTGGGATTTATACGGTCCATGGTTAGGGGAGTAGGTTTTGATGGGGCTCGGGCAAGCCCTTCAGGTGAGCAGCGGACTGGACAGGAACAATGTAGAACCTGGTCTCCTGTACCTTGTCGTATCATTGAATCCCTCTTGGTCAGGATTGCGGTGATGGCTTAGGGTTTAGGCCAAACCCTTAACCCTGGATCCCTTGTTACTACCTGATCTGGCGCAGAGCTCATCGATCCCCGACTTGAGAGTCCTAGCCTCTGGCTAAGGATTTGTTCGTGGTTTAGTGTCCAGGGCTTTAAGACCGTATCGCGGAGCCTCGACTGCAAATTTAGGTTGGGGCCTCCAAAAAATGAGTGGCCGAGTTCTGGGAGCTGCTATAATGAGTAGTACGTTTGATTGGGAACGCTCAGGAAGGAACACAGCCTTGCCCACCGGAATAGGATCAGTTTTCTTAATGCTGAAGGCTTCCCAGGACCCTCAATGCTGATCCCCCTATGGTCCCGAATCGGCATTCCATCCCTTTGTGAATTTTCGCGTCGCCAGGGCAATATATGGGGCCTGAGTAACCGATGATGGATGAAATCCTGCACCGCCTCAAGTCCCTAAAGTCCTAGGAATCACAGTAGTTTAGGGGTTCTATGTATGTGGTGCAAGATTTCCTTCATCGACAGAATTACCACTAATCATTGCGATCCTTACACAGCTATAGTGGAGGGTACCCCAAAAAGACCTTGACCTGATCTTTAAAATAGCTATGATATTGTAGGCTTGCTACGCGACCCTAAACCCTGAAACCCCAAACCCCAACCCCTAATTTTGAGAAGCCCGCATCGCTTATTCAGAGCTGTATACGCCTTCGGTGTACCATTCCGAGCCAGTGTTGTTTAGGGTTTAGCGTTTAGGGTTCCCTTCTACCCCCATGGAATGCCTCTATGTTACTGAACAATCCCTCGACAATCCCTTTTTTGAGAGAAAGACCCGGGCCCTAAAGCCTAAACACCAAACCCCGAAGCCAACCCTAAGCCCCGCAGCCCTGCACCGCAGCCCTGCACCTCAAATCGCTGCCTACATTACATGGAGAGGCTCGTTCATCCGGCAGAGGAGGCGTTGGCGGTGAACTTCTGAATGGCAGCGGAATCCCTAAGGCCTGAACCCTAAACCCTAAATCGCCTGCTCTGCGGCTTCAGGGTTGTTTGCAGAAGGTTAGCCCTACATTAAACCCTGAACCCTAAACCCCATATACCTTTTTTTGATGGAGTAGGGTTTAAAACCCTAAGCATCATATAGTAAGTCTTGCAAGTTCAGGATATGAAGCTGTAGGCATTTGGGGTCCGGGGTGTCTAGACCTTGTACAAGGAGCGGGCGAACGCGCCGCAGCCAGCAGGCGAGGCAGCTCTGGAGCCCAAAGCCTTCCGGCGAGCGACAGCTCCCAGTGCCAGAGGCAGCTGTGGGCAAGGCCTCCCAGCTTTACCCCAAGTTTTCCAGGCCTCAAAACCTCAGCTTGTCTGAGAGCTTCTCCCAAGGCCTCCCATGGCCTCCCAGCCTCTCGGAGCTCCATCACAACAAGCCCAAACCTTGCACCAGACCCAGCCCAGACTTGCACCCGGGTCTAGACAGGTCCATTTGTTCAGGATTGGAGGCATCCAGCCAATTCTCCATTTGAAGGAGGCTGAAGGCCTCGAGCCAGACCCAGACCCAAACCTTGCACACTCTACTCTGGACAGGTCCAACTGAAAGGTTCGACGGCCTCCAGGCAAGGCTTAAAATGAAGACAAGAAGCCTCGAGCCAGACCCAGCACAAACCTTGCACCCGCCTGGTCTAGACAGGTGCAAAAAGCAAATAAGAAGACAGGAGCGCGATCAGATTTCGAGAGAACCCTAATTAAACCCATAGAGGTCGAGGCAAGGGTGGAGCGCCAGCGGGGGTCGGCTCATGCAGGTCATGGTGCACGCCCAGGTGCTTCCAACACCAGTGCACTCCCTCACTGAGACCCTCCAAACCATAAACCCTAAACTCAAGGCCTCGGCCGCCCACCTGTCTATGGTGGGCCCCAGCCTTTGAGCTCTTTCCAGGGTGAAAACCTTTGAGCATCCTCCAGGGGGCCTGCAAACAGGTTTGAGATCCCTTCAACAACGAAAGCATGAAATGACATGAATGTGTGTTGTTGACCAAGATGGACCTAACTGAGTTTAGGTCCAGAAACCCTACAAGGAGTAAGTTTGGGTGTCTTGGGCCGCCTCACGGGGGTTGGGGTGGGTGAGTGTGTCAGATGGCCCTCTATAGTCGGGCCATGGAAGCACCTGGCATGCAGCCATGCGCTTGAAGAGTGCTTGACGCCTGATCATCACTGCCTGCACGGTAACTCACAGCAAACCCTAAACCCCAGAGCTTCTTCAAAACCAGGAGGCCAAGCAAAAAGGATTACAGGGGCTTATACTGGGGCTGTATAGGATTTAGGGGTTTGATATGTATGTCTATATGAGCCATTGTCAAAACTCCTAGTATCACCCTTCATAACCCGTATGGTAATCCCCTATTTAATCCAGTATATAACCCCCCTTGTTTAGGGTGGCACGTCTTCTCGTGACAACTTTGCGATTTCACGAGCAAAAGTGGTTCGGGGATTTGAAATGTGCAAAAACGTTGGTTTTTCTTGTATTTCCATGTCAAGGGCTTTGAATGGGCTAAAACACAGAGACGGGTCAACTTTTGAGCGTTTTTTTATTATGGGTTTCGCGATATCGAACAGCACATTTTGAAAATGGAAAAACGACATTTTCGGGAGGAGTAGCAAACCATGGTTGCTGCATGACATTGAGGGTGCTGAAACCTGTAGGCCTTGTGAAGAGTCAAGAGGGTTTCATTTCACTTTTGCAAATAATGATGGATGTAGCATACCACAGCCACTAGCCACAACTCTCTACAGTCTACTCGTGGTTTGAAACATGAAAAGAGGGCCCAAATACAACAAATACTGTTCGCTGAGGACTATTTGGGATTTGAAACATATATGAACATGTCCGGACTAGTTGCGCGAACGCTATTATCCTGGTAGCATGGACGCACTTCTGAACATGTTCGGTCTGGTTGCACGAACGCTCTTAACCTGGTGGCATGGACGCACTTCTGAACATGCGCGTGCGACTTCCCCTAAAGTAGTTCTGGAGCGCTGACTTTCGGGAAGCTCGTCCAGACAGTGCGGCAACAGGAGCGGAGCGCAGTCGGCTGCCCACATGGCGACACTAACCCGTGTGCCTCCTGAGCCAGAAACATCCGCAGTGTTCGCGCATGCTGAAAAGACCCCCGAACGCAAGGTCCTCGAGTGGACGTGCCACCTTGTTTAGGGCTTAGGGTTGAATGTTTATAAGACTGTAACCCCTTAGACCTAGGACTTAGAATGAATATTTTACATTGAATAGTTATACTACCATAAACATTGCCCATACTTCTTAATCGGATAAGAGAAGAATCCCAACCAAAAATCATACCTTAAACCTTAAACCCGGAAAACCCTAGGCCTTGAAACCCCTAAACTTTTAAGACCCTAAACCCTAAACTCCTAAACCCTGACCCCAGAATTACCTTAAAACTCCCTGCGTAGCCCTGGGGTCACTAGAACACGACACTTTTTTTTCAGAAATCCTCTATGTGGTAACTCCGAGAGCAGGGGTTGATCTAAGCTTTGCATGTGTCATCCGCAAGTTTCACAGGCTGGAGCCCTGTCCCAAGGAAACGTAGCATGCTAGCCTAGCAGCGTGCTGCCACCGGTGTGGGGCCTAGACCTCAAATCTCTGCACCTTTATCCAGAAGACCTAGCCAGGGTCAGTTCCAGGGATCGTTTAAACTTTTCGGGGTATGTGTTTCTTCATATGAGCTATAGTTCCCTATATAATCCCTTGTATAATTGCCCTTTCAGGAGTTTAGACTAATCATAGCTCATATTGTAAAGAGGATCATCTGCCTGGGACAATAGGGGTTAAGTTGAACCCTACACCCTAGTTAGTTAAGGCTTAGGGTTTAAGATTTAGGGGTCTTGGTTATGGTTTGAACCCTACACCCTCGGTGGGTTGGGAAGATGTCACGCGTGCCTTTGAGTTTGAACCCTACACCCTTGGTGGGCTTTGAAGATGTCAGTCGTGCCTTGAATCGTGGACAGGGCTCTCTGCATTGACTTCAATACATTCTGGCAGAAGTCACGAAACGCTGGCTGATTCAGTAGCTCCTACGCTGTCTGCTTTCCACTGGCCAGGAGGCGTGTTGGGCACATGATAGCGAGCTCAACAAGGTCTCCCGTAATGTCTATGAGGAAAGCCATATTCTATCTACTTGTGAGGGGGACTATAAATCTAAAGCAATGATCCCTAGGCCCTAAACCCTTTCTGGCCTCCGAATAATGTCCTCGACTGGAGCGGCTGCGACAGCTTCGCCTTCGACATGCAAAGCCCATTAGATTAGGGTTTAGGGTTTAGGGAGCCCAATCACGGGTCTAGGCCCGCAGCCGCTAAATAGGTTTAGTGTGTAGGGTCTCATGGTTTAAGGTAGAGGGCTTAGGGTTAAGTAAAGTAGAGAGAGGGGCCCCAATATAATTGCCAGTATTGCTGATGGCCATCGTTGATGAATGGGTGTGGGCTTAGCAAAGAGGTGTTTGTCTTCCTTGTGTTTCTTTGGCCCTTGCGGTTTCTCAGGTGCTTATTATGGCTTGTATGTTTGTGCTTCTATGCCTTTCACGTTGAATATGTTTTAACCCATTGAGGCACATGATTGTATACATGTATACATAAATAAGTTCATATATACACACTTTTCATAGTTGCCTAAACCGGTCCGGAAAGCACATCTCAAAACGCGGCAAGCCAAACAATCCATAATCTAAACTCGTTCAGGGAGGTTATTTTGGGGATCATATGGGGGAGTATTTTAGGGATTATTAAGGGGCATACTAGGAGTTTAGACAATCGCTCAACTACTCCATTTCGATGACCCAGTAAGAAAGTCCAATTTTTTCTAGCCGGACCACTTCTATTTCCCTGCACCCTAAACCCTAAACCCTAAACCCTAAAGCCTAAACCCTAAAGCACGCAGCCCATATCACCCCAAGCCCTAAGCCCTAAACACAATGGATAGTAGTCCTTGTAGGGCCTTGTTGTGGGTCATCTTGGTTACATGTTAGTCATAGTTCCCCCTAGTACTACCCCCCGCCTTCTTGAGGCATTCCCTTAAACCCTTAACCGCTTCTTTAGGGATATTTAGGGCGAAGTTTTGCTCATCAGTCAAGTGGGGAACGCAGCGGGGGGCTTGGAAGGGGGAGGAGGGAGGGGTAGTAGCGGAACCCGCCGGTTAGGTAGAATGGACTCCTGCTTACCCACATAAAGGCTGTCTGGAGTTTCTAGTTACTTCCCGAATTCTCAACCTTGAGTGCCTGGGACCTAACTGCGGCTTACTGCCTTTTCCTGAATGGCAAGGACCCAATTGACCCAATAGCAGCGGTTTAATATTGCAACTGTAGCGCTACCCGAGACGAGAGCACAAAAGTATCCTTACCCGAAACCCAAAAACCCTAAATCCTATCCCTAGGAACGCCTGGTTCTGGACTCTCATACTCCCCTCTTAGTCCCCATGTATCCCTTGACCCTCTGAGGCCCATACCTGCTTTCAGAAAGTCTAAACCTCAAACCCTAAAGCTTGAATAAAACCTCTCAAATATCAAAGACACCACCAGGTGAATGTTTAACAGGTGGGCGCCCACATTCAAGCCTTACATGAGGCTTGCATCAAGGGGAATGGGGCTATATGAGTTCTAAAAGAGCCGTCCTGATGGCTTCCCAGGTGGCCAGTTCTTCCGGTGCCTTCTATACCCCTACACCCCTGGAACCGTTCCTCATCTGGGTTGCTGTTAAGGAAGTTGCAGTAAGTTACTTTGTTGGGGAAACCCTATTATTCATTGTATATATATATATCCATTATGGTTACTTAGTTTAAGTTCCTTGACAGCAACCCAGCAATTGAAGTAAGCATTATGGAGGCGACCCATGTATACTTGCCCGCCTGTAGATGGCTTTAACCCTAAACCCTAAACCCTAAACCGCTTTAGCATTGAGCACCCTACCACTTTTGCTCCAAAGCGTGAGGTTCCGTTCCATTTCCCTGACGGCCCAGCGGTCTATTTTGTCCCGCAGCAGTTGAAGCACTCTCCTTTTTTTCCGTCAATGGCAGTACCTAGATCTGCCCCTATAAACCTAATAGCTGAGAAGGTAGGCTTTGACCTTTCCGGGTATATGTACTCTTGCTATAATGCAAAGGCTGTTTTTGAAGGTGGCAAGGAATGCGGCAGCTGGGCAGGGGGCTTCATCACTCAAAGACCCTCATCCTAAAGGTAGCGCTGTAGACGTTCCTGAGCTGTGTGGCAGCTTGTATCTTATCCCTAAGGGTCCAAGTACCTAACTTGTATGTACTTAGGGCCCAAAGTACCTATACAGGAACCCACTTGAGCCCCAACTATCTCTTATTTGAGAACTTGGACCCTTAGGGTATGAACTCCTGAGAATGATCCCTAAACCCTCAACCCTAAACAATCAACCCTAGACCGTGTTTGCAGTCGAGGTGGGGACGTCGCAGAGTCCTGCGTCTTGCATTGCGTACACACATCGATACATTGCGCAGGCTATCCCCCAATGGGGCCTGCTACTTGGAGGTTCATGGTAAGTATAACCCTAAACCCTAAACCAGTATAGCCCATTTCGGATTAAAAGGGAGGTATTCACCTGAACCTCAAAGTACCGTTTTTTTTGCGTATCTGAACCCTTCGTCAGAAGGGAAAATGCAGTCCCAGACAGAGGCTGGGGTTTGAAAAGGTTTTTGGGGGGTTCAGGGTACAATTAGTGCTTAAGGGTTCTGGGTTTACGGTTAAGGGTTTAGGATTCAGGGTTTAGGGTTTCCGGTTTAGGATTTAGGGTTTAGGGTTTAGGCCATGGTTGCCTAGTTTGTGGATGGAGCTCCTATGGCCTACGAGAGGTTTCATTGGGATTGTTTTCAAATTCGCAAGTACCTGTACATACCTGTACAAAGGTATATAGGGGTCATACAAACCCTAAACCTTAAACCTTCAACCCAAGCATTTCCCAGGGTTGTGCACAGATTATCAGGGCATAGCTGCGGCTCTGACGCAAGCGCGGGAGGTGAGTTGCCATGTAGGAACCGTATCAAGCCCTTTAAGGTTTAGGGTTTAAGGTTTAGCGTTCTATATACTCCCTACGTAAACCCTAAACCCTATACCCCTTGTATAGCTGCCCGTTTTGAAAAAGTACTCCTTAAATCCCTCGTTGGGAATTCCCCACCTATGGTTGGCCCTAACGGGATAATACAACCCGAAACCCTTAAACTCTAAAGTTCTAAACTCCAAACCCTTTAAACCTTCAACCTCTAAACTAAAGAAACCCCGAGACTCTCAACCCTCTAAACTTAAGCCTCCAACTCCAAACTTCCCTCTAAACTACCCTGTATACCCTAAACCTCTAATCTCTAATCCCTCAAAACCCTAAATCCTAAACCTCTAAACTCGAATCCCTCTACCCAAAATCCCAAGCGTTCTCCGGCCGGTCCTACACATCTTGGGCAGTTGGGATGGCGCTCTTTTCCGAGAAAGCCTCACATTAAGATGTGTGTTCAGGGTTCAGGATCTAGGGTTTAGGGTTTAGGGATAGTAGGGAATAAGGTATGAGATATTCCCTATAGAACCACCAAAAAAAACGAAAAACATATCCCTATATAGTCCCTATATAAACCCTCTAGAATGTACATATCCCATATGAGTTTGGGGCCTATGCTTCTGTGCCATGTTGTTTTCGCTGCCGATCTTCAACGCGGTCGTGCCAAGACGTGGAGAGCGACTCGGAACTTTACCCTAAAACCCTAAACCCCTAAACCCTAAACCCCTAAACCCCTAAACCCCTAAACCCCTAAAACCCTAAACCCTGCAGACGGGTTCACTTCCAGGGACAGTTTTTGGGTATTACATCGACGTTCAGGGATTCT
>CAJNIZ010046097.1:26217-41334 GCA_905231905.1 Symbiodinium pilosum | reverse complement strand
AATATGATCTTACTTGGCTCAACCACCCAAATAAGCGCTAGCCACATGGTGGTATGGCCCAGGGACGGCCTTATTTCAGGCCTGGGAAGTAGAGTAACTTGGCCTGAACTAGTTTCGGGTTTAGGGACTCTAAACCATCCTAAACCCTAAACCTAGGGACCCTAAAAACCATCCTAAGCCCTAAACCTAAACCCTAAATCTTAAACCCTAAACCCTAAACACTAAACCCTAGACTCTAAACCCTAAACCCTAAACCCAAAAACCTTAAGCTCAACAGTCCAGGTGGTGCATTTACGAGATCGCAGCCTTCCTCCGGAGCCGGCCAAGAGGTGACTGTACAATCCAAGAGCCAGAGGGTAACCCCTCAAGCAGGGGTATCAGATTTCACTCTGAGTACTTGGGAGGTCTAGCTCGACCCTTGAGGTAGCCCAGATGGGGACTAGGAGGAGTTAGTGTTTAGGCTGGGGTTTACTGTAGGGTTTAGAGTTTAGTTTCCAGGGTTTGGGGTTTAGGGTGGGTATTCATGCTGTTTCAGGCTCAAAAGGTGGGGTACAAACTTCGCTATTACCATACCAGTCTACATTTATTTCACTGTTTATGGCTTACCATACTGACAATATTACCCGAAAGCCAAGTCCTAGACCTAAATCCTAACAGCGAAATGTCCGGTAAAGAACAGCCTAGGTGAGGATCCGCAGCTCATCATACGGCCAACGGTAGCTCGCTCAGTTTTCGTTCTGGGGGATTGAGGGTTTGAGGATGTGGGGGCTGGGGTATGCATCGGAAGTCGAATGTGGGTGTCGAGATTTCTTTTATGTTGAATTAAATGCGCTTTGAACAATGCCTGGACCTCAAAAGTAGGTAAGATAATAGCCAAAAAACCTGTAAACATGATACAGGTGGGTATTGTCATTGTTGTCATTGTTGCACATACCTTCTGGAGGTTCAAGGGAAAAAGTTTCCCTAAACCGTAAAACCCTAGGACCTCAAGCCTTAGTATAGAGTAGACGCGCAATTCTTTCAAGCAAACAAACATCCAGACTGCTGGGAGTTCTACCTGGACCCCCAAAGTATGTTTCTAAGGGTCCAAGGACCCAATTAAATAGACAGGTTTTAGGGCCCAAATACCATTATTATTATTATAGTATTTGGGCCCTAAAACCACATTATTGGGATACCGTACCTTTTGGGGTATCCCAATAATGAGGAAGTTAATCTATGGGGTCTGTATCGAGGCCTTGGGAGTTTCCCCCCACATCCATGGAAGCTACCATGTAGAATAATTTTGCGTGGGGGGCTGTTTTTACCGTAGGGCTCCAGGTATACAAAGCCTACTTACGTTGGGCCCATTGCACAGTAATTATTACCTATGTTGTGCTGTTTGGATTCGGCGGGTTAATTATTTTACCATGTTTTGGAGTTCAGGGGTTCCTACGACAAAGGTAGTAGCGGGTTTAGGGTCGATCTCCGGGGTTCGGAACATTTCCAGAGCTTAAGATGTTATTTGGCGGTCTTGGGCGAAGCGGTTAGGTCACTGAGGTCTTATAGCCTGCTCAGATGCGTATGTACATGCTCCCCCCGTGTGCAAAAGCGTTTCCCAACCTCCGAATAAAGTATACAATCATATCTACTCAGGGGTATGTAGCTTCGACGTAGGTCTTGCGCCGCTGGATCCCCAATATCCTGTTAATTCGTAGGGTATATAAGGTGGTGCAAGATTTCCTCCATTCACAATAGTATCTGGGTACATAGTGGCTTATGTGGCATGCTCTGCCCAAACCCCTATACCCATTTTGGTCTCCCCTAAGACTCTTGGACCTTCATAATGGGATCCCAAGCCTCAAACCTTGCCCAAGAAAGCCCCAGATAGTCCTGGGAGCCTCAGGGTAAGAACCCTAAACCCTAGACCCTAAACCTTTAACCCATCCCTACACCCTAAACCCCTATACCCTTTTTGTTCTTGCTATCTTCCTTTTGCAGCAATAGGTGCCCTAAAAAACGGGTCGGGGCTTAGAGGTCAAGGTAGGGAGCCCAGGGGGCTAGGGTGTAGGGACCGACTTCCAAGGGTTTATAGTCCCCCTTAAGTAGATAGAATATGGGGTACATGGGGATCTTATCATACTGTACCCAAAGCCACTTAAGGGGGACCATAGGGTTTAGGGTTTCGGGCTCAGGGTGTTGGCGTTAGGGTTTAGGGTTTGGGGCTACCTGCAGCCTCAGCCAGCCCCAGGCCCCAAACGCCGAAGCTCTATAAATTAAATCTATATGCCCTAAACCTGTTACCCTAAGGGTCCAAGGACCCAAATCGTAAGGTTTTAGGGCCCAAATACTATAGTATTTTTGGTATCTGGGCCCTAAAGCCTTATTATTTGGGTCCTTGGACCCTTAGGGTTATGGCAAATCTTGCAACCCTCATCCCGAAGCCCTATAACTCCAAGTTCCAAAACCCAGCGCCAAAGAAATGAGGTGCTTGGGCCTTTGCTCCTTGATCATGCTCCAAGCGGGTTAGGGTCCCATCGGGTTCAGCGTCTATGCCTCAGGATTTAGTCTTCAAGGTCGTTAGCCTAACATCCAGATATTAGTTTCCCCGGAAGGGTTCCTACAAATTACCACCTAGCAGGGTACCTATTCGGGCCTCTACTTTCTAGATCCCTCCCAGGGGTCAGCATCGTTAGGCTGTAGCAGATTGGGGTTCCGCGTTCAGGGTTATCGGTTTAGACTTTAAAGCTTTCGGTTTGGGAGTGCTTCTGGTTTGCGGATAAGCGTTTGGGTGTTGAGGGCTTTTGGTTCCAGGTTCAATTTCTGGGGTTCAGCATGTAAGACTTAGGGCCCAGCAAGGCCAATGTCCCTTAATTAAAGCACACACCCAAAGCAATCTTAAGGATCCTAAAGTCCTTTAGAGTATTTGACTTGGAACTTCAAGTCCCTCCCCTTGACAATGGTTGAAGCCCCGACACGCTAATGAGATATAATTCTGCTTGCACTATGATGAAACCATATCTTTTCTCAAACCCTAAACCCTAAACCTGCCCGCCACTCCTCGCAATTGTCTTTTGGGGTAGGCGGGCGCGGGTCGCCAAGGTGTTGCGTAATTAGATCCCAAAGCCAAGCGGTCCGAGAGCTTCTGGTGCGCAGCACACATGACCCGGAGTGGGCAGAAGCTAGGAGAGGGCCCTTCGGCCCAGAGCGTCCCTCAACGCAAACCCGAAATTGTGCTTGGATGAACTTATCTACATATACAGCCAGGGCGCCTAGCTTTACCAGATATTTGCCTAAAGCCGTTCGGAGCTCTTGAAACCGCCCCCCAGAACCAGCTTCTCTAACTGCTCCCAGACCAAATCGGATGCAAACTCGTCATCCCACACGTTTAACGCGGATTGAATCTCAGCCAGAACTGATTTGCCACGGCTAGAGACACTGCAGCCGAGGTGTCCTGCCAGGGCCTCAAACAAGCTCTTGCGCCTAGATGTATGCCCTGTGAAAGTTAAATTTTGCGCTAAGGTGTCGCAGAACTCGACATGTTGCGAGATACCGCAGCCCAGATGTCGTACACCTTGCGGTGGGCAACGCATATGAGCCGGAGCGGGAGGAAACTATGCAAGTGCCATTCAGCCCAGAACGTCCCCCAAGGCAAACCCTACATTGTGCTCGGCACTTGCCAAAGTTTTGATCCAAAACCAAGTCTGAGGTTTCGAAACGCCCCCAGACCATCCCAACCAATGTCTTGATATCTCACGCTTGGCCCAGACCGTATCTAAGCCATAGTTAAATTGACACGGGCAGCGAGACCCCTTGGGTCCAGAGCGTCCCTTGCGTCCTCGTTCAAACCCTACTTTTCATTCTGACGCATTTAGCGACATGTTCTAGCCAGAGCGCATAGCCTTATAATGTGTTGCGCAAACTCATCGCAAGCTTTTCCAGACCCGCCCCCAAGGTGTCGTAGAACTTCCTGGCGGGCAGCACACGTGACCCAGGGCAGGGTGGAACTTTGAGAGGGCCCTTGGGCCCAGAAACATTCGCTCACGCAAACCCTAAAATTGTTTTTGACGCAGCACGCGAGAATCGCAATGAGACCACTTCCGTCTGCTTGCATTACTACGAGATGTGGACATATCCACTTCAGCTTGGCTGGCTGTGGTTCGGCTGGCCTTGGTTTTGGTTTGATGTGAGTTGGTTGTGGGTGGTCTTCGGGTAGGCATGTCTGCACGCTAGTGCGCTCAGCTGACCTGTGCTACCCCCAAACCTTAAGCCTTTTTTTTGTCTCGTGACTTGGCAATGCACGTAAACCCTTGTTTCCTTACGGGGCTCCGCATTGTGAGCAAACCCCCCATATCCCGCAGGCGCTGAGGGTTCAGGGTTTCTGGCTCTGCGGTATGTTAGTGCTAATAGTTGGGGTAAGGGTTTGGGCACGCCACACTGGCTATCAGATCGGGAACATGATTCACGTGAAGGGGGTTGCACCTGACTTGCTATCTTATTTTCCCTTGCGAGTTTCCTCCAAGTGGGCTTTTCAGGCCCAATGGAAGGCTGCCTTAGTTTATGGATCCTGTTGTGTTCGTTCTTCTTGTATACCCCACCTACGACTGTGTATTGCTTGGTTGTTTCAGGCTTCCATGTTTGACAGCCTAAGCACCTTCAACTTAAACGGCAGCCCTAAGCGCTGAGCGCCCTGCGTCTTAACCTTGGGGGTTTTTTTGAATCAGAGAATCTATGAGTAATAGTTGCTTTGTGCTATTTGGATGCTTAGGGCAAGCACGGTAACTCAAGCCCTTAAGGATCTGGGGCTTTTCTTCTTCCTTGATCATCCTCTGTGCGGCTGCCTACGCGGTGTTCTTCCTCTCCGAAGGTGTCTGCAGCATATTTCAGCACTTGGAGGCTGCAAAGTACAACCGTAACATTCCACTTTAAACCAGTAAGCTAATTTATATGCATGATCTAAAGGTCCAAGTGCCCAATAATCATATACGTCCCCAAAACTTGCACTGCAACAACTGGTACTCAAAGCCCAAGTGCTGACTTATTGGCTACATTGGACCCTCGGGGATAGTTTGAGCAGAAACGTGTTTTTAACCGGACTGTCAGTGACAAGCTTCCAAGTAAGACTTGGGTTACAAGGCAAAAATCTGAACAGTTGGGGTGCGGAAGTTTCGGTCTTATGCGGTTGGAGATTTGGGGATTAGGCCTTCTGAGCCAGAAAAAGAATTGGATCAACAGCCAGTAACCATCAATCTATTTGCTTTTCCGGGTCAGGTACACCTTACACCCCAAACCCCGAACTCCAAGTTCACCCAAGCGCTGTTGATATCCAAGTGAACCTGTACGTCATAACTCATCAACCCGTAACTCTGGCTTATGTACTGTTATATAGGGATATGTTAGGCACAGATTGTAGATGTTTACACGTTTGTCCTTGCGTGCTTGCTTCTTGGAGGTGCATAATTATATCAAGTACTCGCAAATTCACCAAAAGGCAGGTGGGTATCCTAGACTGAGGGTCATATACACCTCACATAGCCCCGTTGCCTTTTATTGGGTGATGCAGCTGATAACTACCCCACCTGAAATTTTCCCTTGATAAGAGTCCAGCATGAAATAATCATGTATCCCAAGTCTGTGGGTGTGTATAGTAATTAGGGTTATGTCAGACTCCATTTGCTGCAATCCGTGAGGTTCAATTTAGGCCACGTTTTTTTCGGGAGTGTCGGAGTTTGGAGACCAGGGGGTTTTCTGCTTTCAATGGGTAATTGAAGGGATTTGCAATTGGCCTGGCGGGACTTGTGGGGTTCCATACATCCGAAACCCTAAACTCTAAACCTAGGTTTTAGGATTTAGGGTTACAAGACAGAAGTCCTAGCCGTATAGAATTGTATCAGCCGGGCTATCCTAAGAATCTTGCCGCATGAGTTTTGACCTTTTTGGTCGAAATATGTCGAATTCGTATCAAGAAAAAGTGCATGCCTAGGGAAGATGGGCCTCAGACAAAGAGTGGCTCCCTGCCCTAGACATTTTGAACACGAAGCCTGAGGCCATAGTCTTCATCTCTTCTTCCTTGCCATCAGCGCTCTCCTTTGCCTCATCTTCTTCAAGATCGCCGATGTAGCTCGCGAATATTTCCGTGAAGTCAGGACGCGGGCAGGGCAGGGAGCCGCGTAAGGGAAATTTTGTTTACAAGTGGAGCCTCGCCCCAGCTACAGGGTCAGGGAAACTTATGGAGATATGTATACGAATATCATCATAACCATAGTATTAATAACGTTGAAATGCTGAATCCTAAGCCCTAAACCCGGATGATGTCTTTCAAGGCGAGCCCTCATTGCTGAAACACGTTTTCAGTCCAAGGGTTCTACTATCACGGCTTTGGGTCACAAATAATATAACCCTGAGGGTCCAAGTACCCAAGAATTAGGGATTTGGGTAATAATTATAGTACAGGTTAGGGGCAAGTATATGATTTCTTGGTATTTGGACCGAGTAATGACAATTCAGCACATTCATTAGGTACCACAAGCCTTTGAGATTTTTTGTGGACTTTACTTCCATTGAGTCAAGTCCCGGGACCCTATACACTCAGGCCCCAAAGTACTTATACCGCAACTTCTCTGGGCTCTAAGTACCTACTATCTACGGACATGGACTTTGTCCCAAAATGTCCCCAACCGCAAGCTAGACAAAAAGGATGGTCTATTCGCAACATTGGGAATTCGTTGTTCTTAAGGCCTACCTAAACCCCAAAAAGATGTAAAATAATAGCCCCAAACCCATAATAATAGCCAGAAAGGCCATTATTTTACATACTTTTGGGGTTCAGGTAATAACTAAACCCTCGGCGGTGCAGCTTGTACGATCCGGGAAGCCGTCCCCAGCTCCATTGCATTAAATATTACCAAATTAGGATTTAGGGATTAGGGTTTAGGGATTTAGGGATTCAGGGTTTAGGGATTAGGGATTTAGGGTGTAGGGTTTAGTGTTTAGGGTTTAGGGATTTAGGGTTTAGGTTGGGTACTGCCCCCACCCAGTAACCGTGTATATTAGGGGTCCTATTAAGGGCCATATATAACCATATGATAATTATTATCCCACTGTTACTGAGGAGGGGCAGGTAGACTTGCATCCCAGGGTTTGCCATACCCTATACCCTAAAGGTTTTCAAATCACCGCCCGAAATCCCGCACCCTAAATCTCCTGGCCCTCATCCAGCCTAAATCCTAAGCCTATCACCCTCCACCCCTAAGTCCTATAACTGCGAGCAAGGCCCTGTTTTGCTTTCCTCTAGGCAGTGGGAAGCAGCGAGCCCGCCGAGCCCGAAGCGACGGCAACCGAGGCCAAAGCAGGGCAGTCTGGCTGGGCGAGGTCCCACATTCACCCTATCCCGAGGAAAATTAATCCTGGGCCGGGGTCGACGCTTCAGCGCCCTAAACCACAAGCATTGAACTTAAGCCCCAAAGACCATCTGCGAGGACGATGCATGAGCAGCTATCCGAATTCAGTTTCGAAAAATCGAAGAGCTGCTGGGCACGCAGGGGTTTAGGGATTGAGGGTTCATACTTTGTGAAATGTAGGTTCCAGGGTTAGGGCTTCGGATGAAAGAGTTGATCTGACGGGTCACTGTTTCAGGTGAAGGTTTCGGGCTTAAAGTTTCATGGATTAATGTTTACGGGTTCCGGGCTTTTAAATTTCTGGTGGCGTTAATCAGAAAAGAACTGGGCTGCTCAGTTTGGACGACGTTGGAGAATTCAACAAATAAAGAGTGAGCTGTGTACACCGTTTGGTATCGATTGGAAAGGCAGCTCCGTGCCAATCATTCAATTGTCCTGCAGTTGAGTTTTCGGGTCTGCACGAGGAGGGGGGCGTTGTGGGGCAGGGCTACGCTCGGTGCATCGCATCCCCACAATTTACCGAAGCAAGGGGGTGAGGTTGCCATTCAAGTCTTGACCCTCCGATTTTGGACATCAAGCCAGAGACTAGGTCCAACTCTCAAGAAGAGGACATTATACATAGCAATGGCTTGCATAGGCCGCTCGTTTGTGGAGGGGGATGGAGTTGCCAAATGCCATCCTCATAACGATAGAACTACTGGATGTTACGATTCCAGGGTTGTAGCTGCATCCGTCCTGGGGGGTTCAAGTCTATAAATGATATCTATGCTCGGCCCTAAAGCCTATCCGTATGAGAAACTTTCCGCTACTTGCAACGTTAGGGTATGTGCTTGCTAAATTCAGAATGGAAATTCTAGCAAAGCAACGGAGGTCCGACTTTAATTACACCCTAAACCCCGAACCCTGCGTCATCTATGTGACAGCCTGCATCCTTTCACGCACCCTCGTTGCCACTACATGTTACCCCCTAGCTGCTGTAAACCGAGTCTAAGGTTTCCGGTCTAGAGCTACGCAACAACAAGCTGATCCCGCAGCTCCGAGTCCCCCTCTAAATAAACCTTATAGTGGTTTAGTATTTAATAACCACAATAGAGATAGTATACTTCCAGACCCTAGTGCAGTTATTTAGGCCCCTACCTTAAGCGTCCACTTCTCAATAATCATACAGTATCCTTCCCCAAAACCAGTATTACAATTACTACTACCAGAATTCCCAAGTAACTAGCTATTGACTACTTGGACCTTAAGGTAGCCCCTTAACCTTAAACCCTAACCCCTAACCCACGTGGACCTTTGGGGCTACAGTGCCCAGGTATGTGCTGCGACCAAAACCATATTCTTCCTAGCACAGGCCGTCTCTTTCTGGACGGTGGGTCTGTTGGGGGATTTTGAGCTTAGGGTGTAAGGGTTAAGGGTTTAGGGTCTGGTGGTTGAGGGAGGGTTTATGGGTTGAGGGTGTAGGGTCTCGGGCTTAGTAAGGTTTTGGCTGCAGGGGTTAAAGGCTTAGGGTTTACTTAGATCCCACTTACTGTTGAGGTCCGAATTCGTGGATTGGCTGGCTGAGTTTTGGGTTTTGGGCGTAGTGCCTGCGAGCCAAAGGGTCCAAGAATACAACAGCCAGGTACTGGGGGTTACCCCGAACCCTAAACCCTAAACCGCGCACCCGCTGTTCTACAGGCTTCGGGGAGTGCATGATTATCCCTCTTCCCCGAATAAGCACGGAACCCCCAAAAGAATTCTCTATACAGATATAATGTATATATACACCGTAAGTTCTAGGCCCTAAACCCTACTGTAGAAAGACGTTTGTCCTACAAAAGGGGGCTACAGGAGTTCCATGTTGGTTTGGGGGCTATGGGATGATCCCCTGCAGACAGTCCCTAGAGGTTTGGGGTTTAGGGTTTTTGGACGGAATACCGCCATGTAATGTAGTGGCAGCGGAATGCATATCTGGGGATACGTTATACAATGGGTACATGACAGTTTCCCTATATTGGAAACCCCAATATAGACCCCAATATCTTGTAGTCCTTATTCTAGCGGACCCCAAAATGGTAGCCCGAAAACCTAAACCCTTTGGGAAATACCCACAATGGAGTTCAGGGTCATTTTTGCAAACCTTGAGCCTTCAAGAACCCGAAGCAGTCCAGTTCCTGGGGAGCTGAATTAGCTTTGAGGGTTTGGGGCTTAGGCTTACAGCTGAAAGGATTGAAGTCCCCTTAAGGTCCCACCGCAAAAACCCTGTAATCCCGAACGCCGAAAATTACCAAACCCTTAGCAGTTCAACCAGCACGTTTCTGGTATCCATAAGGCCTAAGCACTCATTGATGAGGTTCAGGTACCAAATACCATCATACACGAGCCGTAGGATGTTCAAATTCTACATATCCTTATATGTCCCTATGTTTTCTTATGTAATTACCGTCATAAACCCCGGAATATCCCTGGAACCTGTATCTGCCCCCCAAGGTACAGAAGCATTAGTGATGGGATGCCAAAATCCTTAGGAACTAACTGGAATCCGTCTTGTTTAGGGTTTAGGGTTCAAGGGTGAAGTACCAGGATTGGTTTCTGTAGCTTGAAGATTTTGTCCAAGGTTTGCGGATTATGCGTTAGCGCTAGAGGGTCTAGGAACCTTAAACCCTATATAAACCTTAAACCCACCCAGTAGGTTGTAAATTCCCACCGCCCTTAGCCCTGCCTTTCTGGTTTCCTTCAAAATCAGTCAAAAACGGTTGATGGAGGAAATCTGGCACCACCTTAAGCCCCTGAAGTCCAAGGAGTTACAGTATACCCTAAACCCTAAACCCATAGTTTAGGGGTTTAAGCTTTAGGGCCCCTAGGTGATGCAAGATTTCATCCATCAGCCGAATTATGAGTGGTTGGTGTTAAGGAATGTAAATTAAGTTACCATAATGGATATATATATATAGAGTAAATAATAGGTTTTCCCCAATATAGTAACTTAATTTAAGTTCCTTAACAGCAACCCAGATTATGAGTGGTTGGTGTTTCGCGGAGGTCCAGCATGAGGACGGCCACTGCTTTTGGGGGCTGTGCCTACTGTCGCCCTCTAACCCCAATTCCCAGTGCCGGTCTCTTATCCTTGATAGCATGAGCGATGGACAGTTAGAATATGGTAGGCTGGTACAAGGTTTGCGCATGTCCTTGTTATGAGCAGGGTTGCCAAAGTGGAACTCTGATAATCATCAAAATGGTTCCCGAACATCGCTTAGTTACGTAACTATTATAGGTTACACCCCTCAATGTTTCTTATGAGTTTCTTCTGAATGGTTTAGAGTTTACCCTGTGTTAAGAAGCCAGCCCGCTTGCTCGCCATTGCGGAGAGGTGAACCCATGATCTGTGACCGTGCGATTATTCGACGATGCATATGCAACTTGACAACCCAAGGTGTAGGGCGTAGGGCTTATGAGTACGGCTCGGAGATTACGATTTCCGGCGCTAATGAAAATTTCAGGTATTGTTGCGGTATGGCCTGTTGATGGCATTGGCGCAAATGCCCAAGCCCTTTTATCACGGAATACGTCCCCAGGCCTTACTGAGGTTCCAGATTATGATTCAAGGCATATGAATATTAAGTTGCCATGAACAGGGGGACCGGACCTTAAACGCCACAATATGATACTCCTTATGGTAGAGACGCCAAAAGGTATCCCTAATTTTAGGAAAGCCGTATATGTGTCTTAAAACGGCATGCTTTTTTAGGTCTCGATATAGGGTTCAGAGTTTAGAGTTTAGGGTTAACAGCTTAGGGTTTAGGGGTCAGGGTATATACACGGTTTTGAACGATCCGCCCCCAGATCGTAACACTCCGCCTACCCTCCCCCAAAATGACCTGGAAGCACCAAAGCCGCCTGACTAGAACCACAGCCCCCTTGATCCGAAGCCTAAGACACAAGCCTAGCCTGTCTATCAGTGCCTGTGATCTTGAAATGACGACCCTCAAGCCGAGGTGTTCGGCCTCAGGGCCTACTTAGCCTGATGTTTAACCCTCAACAGCCTCGGGTTGGGCGTAGAGTGAAGGTTTGAGGCTTCAGAGTTTAGGGTTCGGGGTTTGGAATTTAAGGCTTAGAGTTTAAAGTTTACCTGAACCCTGAAAGTATGCAAAATAGTTGCCTTTATGGCTGTTATTATAGGTTTAGAGCCATCATTGTACATACTTTTGGCGTTTAGGTAGGCTTTAGTGTTTAGAGTTTAGTAAGGCCTGAATAGCTGTCATGCGCTCTCCTGGTAAAATGCCCTAAACCCTAAACCCTAAACTCTACACCCTAAACCCTGAACCCTAAACCCTAAACCCTACACCCTGAACCCTAAACCCTAAACCCTAGAAAAAATCAAGGCAACTGGTTCGGGAGCGTCCAGGAGTTTGAGAGAACCGTGCGGACCCAGGCTGACTTCTGTAGGGTTTAGGGTTTAGGGTGTAGAGTTTAGGGTTTAGGGTTTAGGGTGCACAGTTTAGGGTTTAGGGTTCAGGGTTTAGGGTTAAGAATTCAGAGTTCAGGGTTTAGGGGTGAGTTTGGATCGCCTAAGCCCTGAGGCATTGATGGTTTTGGTTGAGGGTAGGCTTGAAAAAAGGGGTTAGGGTTCAGGTGCCCAATATCTGGGTTGTGGGGAGCCATTTGCCTAGGGTTCAGGGGGCTTACTTACGCCAGAATGATTAACGCGGGCAGCTAGTATCTGGTGAGCTTTCGAGTTCCACTCACCTAAACCATCAACCCCAAACTTGGACCCTAATATCTAAAATTTGACACCCTAAACCCTGAAACTGGAAACCCGCAACCTAAATGCCAAAGCCCAACCCCTGCAACCTAAACCCTAACCCTAAATAGTAGCTTCTATGTTCTTTCCATTCCCCTATATTATAACCTTAAGCCCTGACCCTAATCTCTAATCCCTAATCCCTAAACCCTGAACCCTAACCCCTAAACCCTACACCCTAACCCCTACACCCTACACCCTAAACCCTAGACCCTCATCCCTTAACCCTAACCCCTAAACCCTACACCCTAACCCCTACACCCTAAACCCTACACCCTAACCCCTACACCCTAAACCCTTAACCGTAAACCCTAATCCCTTAACCTAGGGGGTCCCCGCTAGGTGCTTGATGAGATGGTGCGCCAACTCACGATCGAGGTATGGATTTGATTTATACCTAAATTCCAGGGTTTAGGGTTCAGGGTTTAGGGTTTAGGGGTTTAGGGTTTAGGGGTTAGGGCATGTAAAATAATAGCCTTAAACCCATAAGAATAGCCATAAAGGCCATTATATCACATACTTTCAGGGGTCCAGGTAGAGGTTCAACGGTTTACGTAGGGTTTGGGGTGTACGGTTTTGGGTTAGGGTTCAGGGTTCGGGGTTTAGGGTTGAGGGCTGGGGTCTAGGGAGCTATTAAACACCATGCTTACAAAAGCTGCAGGGTTTGGGGCCTAATGTGCGCACTTCCATCACTATCCTGTACTCACTACGTTTCCTATCGCCAAAACCCTCACTGCCCCATTCTTAGGCGCTTGGACTTTAAACCCCGCAATGAGTCTTTGTGAAGTAGGACCTACTTAGTTCTTGCTGCTTGGTTCCTCAAGTAATCCCTCAGCCCTAGACCGTAAACCCCATTCATGTCCCAAGCCTCAAATCTCCAACTCCTGTCCGAAAGCATGGCTGACCCTTTGCTTTTCAAATGCCCCAATGCCCAAACTCTGAACCCAAACCCTAAATCCTGAGCCATAAACCTAAGCCCTGAAGGCATGCAATCTGTCCCCAGCTTTTTCTTTCGTGGTTGTTACCAATGCAAAGCCCGGCGCTCGATGCGGAGTCCTAGACGCTAAGTCCCACCCTAAGCCCCAAAACCACACGCTAAACCTTAAACCCCAAACCAACACCCTCAACCTAGAACCCCAAAGTACCATACCCTAGAGATGAGGACATGCGGCTGCCTGAGCCAAGACATGCACCAAGTGACTGGCACATGCGTTTCCGTTATTTGGAAGTTGTTTGACCTGGTCCTGGTCGCAGTTTAGGGTTTGAGGGGGAAGTCTACTTGCCCTCCCCCGATGACCCATAAGCCCCAAAAACTGGCCAAACACCTATGACCAAATAGATGTATTAAGTCAAGAGAGCCTCCAACTACCTGGTAATTCTTCAAACAGCTGAGACCGGTACTGTTGATAGCGAAACCCCTGAACGGCCTTAATCGTATACTGCAGCGCCATAATTCCGAAGGCTAAAAGGCACTTCGGGTAACCCTAAGGTACGTAGGGTGATGCAAGTTTTCGGTGTCAACCGTATCCTGCAGGTAGTATCCTATCGATGGATCCTCTCCGCACCGGCCGTCGTGTTATGGGCTTTTCGGCCCTCCATGTGAGAAGTATTTCATTTGGGGATGCTATAGCGCCTAACGTAGGGTAAGCTGACATCATCCTTTTAGGTATGGTTTTCTGAAAAAAAAAGAAACTACCCAAAAATTACCAAAAAATAGCACCATTCATGTGGCTGTAAGGATTGCAGGAAGGATGCTAAGTGATTAGACATGCAGCTACGGAAGGAAAACCCCCCCCCCTCCCCCCCGAAAATGCACTTGCCGCCCCCTAACAACAACTACCCTCACTATAGTACCATGATTTAATGGGAGACGAATTTTATTGGGAGTGGTATGTGTTTTGGGTGAGGGGATTACTACGTGCGGATTAGCAGCATGGAACTCAGGGCCCCGAAGCCCGAATTTTTTTGTGGGAAGATTTAGAACCTAGAACCCCAACATGGTACCCTCTACCGCCTGATGGGTAATTTCTAGGAATCCTGAAGTGGGATCATTTCTTTCAGATTTTTCTGCCCTAAACCTTGAAGCCTAAAGCCTGACCCGAAACCCTAGGGTTCTGAGCACAGAAAATGATAGCTATTTAGATTCTTTGCGACCTTGAAAAAGAGCCACTGCCAGAAGAATGTCAGAAGTACTTGGGGTTTAGGGGTTGGGGCGTAGGCTTTATGAGAGTTTCCTAAAACAGGGGACCCTGAAATCGACCCCAACATATTACAACCCCTTTCATAGGTACCACCAGAAATCCTCCAAAAAGGGACCCTGGTTACTACCTTTGTTTCTGGAAGCTCCCATATGTGGTTGGGGGGGCCTCTTCTGTAAGTTTGTCCCTCAGGCCTAACC
The DNA here is from genome assembly GCA_905231905.1 of Symbiodinium pilosum. Classification (NCBI taxonomy): domain Eukaryota; class Dinophyceae; order Suessiales; family Symbiodiniaceae; genus Symbiodinium; species Symbiodinium pilosum. The sequence goes on along the minus strand of CAJNIZ010046097.1, from coordinate 26,780 downwards.
CTATATGCCTTATGGGTCTAAGGAACCAAACATGATAGCTTAGGTTAAGGTTATAGAAATATTTTGCAGTTTCAGGGGGTACGACTTAGGGTTTAGGGTCTAGGGTGTAGGTTACGCCCTTAAAGGTTCCAGGACACAAACATGATGGCTGTGGGCTTCGAACAACACAATCTCACTGGTATTGGCAACCTCTAACTTTGGGTCCTTGGACCCTTAAGAAAATAGCTTAGGGTTGAGCGTGATACGTATGTGTATATATATATATATATCATAGACACGGTTGACAGACAAAATCCTGCATCTCTCTCAAGTATAGTTTAATAGCGTAATGTACATATTCTGTATTTGTTTGCTGCGGCCAGCGCCGCTTTCGGCATTGGCAGGATTGAAGTACTCAGATAACGGAAATGTGTTATAGTGATACATAGGGACAATGGCTTCATGCGTCAAAGGACTGAAGTATCATTCTTTGAGGTATTCGAAAACCATTGAGATCATGGTATCCAGTACCCCGAAATCATCATAGTTGCGTCCTCGGACCCTTTGAAACCCTAAACCCTAAA